>ML780582.1:74838-110170 GCA_009831015.1 Picea engelmannii
ATCATCATCATCATCATCATCATCATCATCATCATCATCATCATCATCATCATCATCATCATCATCATCATCATCATCATCATCATCATCATCATCATCATCATCATCATCATCATCATCATCATCATCATCATCATCATCGTTTTTCGAATATCATTATGTCATAATAATACTTAACATTTTATAACTTCATATAATAAATTAAATTAAAAATTTATATTATATATATAATTTTTATAATTTTTTTCCTATATCATTACCTCAAAAAAACATATTTTTATAATATCATCTTATATCTTATAATTATCAAATTATTTATATAACTCACAATTATCTATATAACTATTTTCAATTTCATTGTGTCAAAATGATACTTAACATATGATATGTAACTTTAGAATGAACATCACTTTTGTTTTCATTATAAATAACTATTTTTTCATAAAATAATTTATTTTCATATATAATTTTTATTTTTATTTTTTATTAATAGTATTTTTTATTTTTATTTTTAAGTATTCTTATAACTTTTGTTTATGACATTGCCTAAATTGTTTATGACATTGCCTAAATGTTTTAGGTTTTGATATTTTTCATTGATATAAATTTAAATTACATTTTAAGACATTAATGAATTCAATCAAAACAATCATAAATATATATATATATAAAATAAAAACTTAAAATTTTTAAACTAAGTATGTATTTATAAATCTTATAATAATGACCATTCCCTTCTTATAATTATAATGGTCAAATTTTATTTTCGATATTTAATAAGTCAAAATAATACTTACCATATGATACGTCTAATAACTTTAAAAGCAAAAGTATGTTTACTTTTGTTTTCAATGAAAATAATATTTTTTCATACAAATGACTTATCTTTATGCACATTACCTCTTTTATCTTTATTATATTCTATAATAATAATAATTTCCATTCCTTTTGTCTTGTTGCCCATTTTTCTTTTGTTTTTTAATCATGCCTTGTTGTCAATATTTTTTTGTTTTTATCCTTAAGTGCCTTCTTGTCAACAATCAACTATTTTTTCTTAAAATGATGACTGTCTTGTTATCAAATTTTCTTTTGTTTTCATCACTAGATGCCTTGTTTTTATCATTAGATGCCTTGTCAATTCTTTCTTTGTTTTATATTAAGTGCCTTGTGATCAACAAACAACTATTTTTTCTTAAAATGACTTACATTCATGCACACTATTTTTTTCTTTTTATATTTATTAGATTCCATAATAATTGTCATTCCTATTGCCTTGTCAGTGTTTTTGTTTTTATCATAAAACAAAAAAAATGACACTCTTTTTTAACATCATTAGGTGCCTCGTTGGCAACTATGTGTTTGGTTTTGTTATGAGGACCATGTGACTTAGCTTTCACTTTAGATAATATGGGGCCTTCAACATTTTTTTATTTTTTTTATTAGTATAAGGTGGTTTTGATTTGAGTAAACTTGTGGCAAATGTTTTAGTTTTCTTAAAACTAATGTGTAACTGATTAAGGTTTGAAACATCTCCCATTACATCAATGATTTGAATAGAATAATGTAAACATTTTTTTATTAGTATAAGGTGGTTTTGATTTAAGTAAACTTGTGGCAAATGTTTTAGTTTTCTTAAAACTAATGTGTAAATGATTAAGGTTTGAAACATCTCCCATTACATCAATGATTTGAATAGAATAATGAGGAATGATTGGCTTCCTTTATAAGTGTTTCTATTTATCGATATTCAACAACTTTCGAGAAATGTCTACTAAGTAGTTTTACCTTAGTTATAAATTTCGAAATTTAACTTTTACTTCACCTAATTTACATTAATAATAGAGATTGAAATAAATAATTAGTTCATGATAATTTTAAAATCTTAATGAAAATTGAGCTAAATGTGGTTATAGGAAAATAGGAAAAAGTTATGCGTTTTGAAGTTCACTTTACCTTTATAAAAATAAAATTATCCCTTTTTTTATTTTTATGTCATAGGGGTATTTGAATTTAGTTTGCTATTTTTATTTTTAAATTTATATATTGTAACAGTTCGACAATTATATTTTTAAATATTTTATTTAATGTGTATTGATAAATCAAAATATTGATGAGTAATATATATATATATATATATATATATATGTGTGTGTGTGTGTGTGTGTGTGTGAGAGAGAGAGAGTTTAAGAGATTGATTTAATTAATTTGAATTGAGTTGTTGCAAGGTGAAGATCATTATGAGGTGATAACTTCAAATTTAGTAAAATCTTTTTGGATTAGGAGTATGTCTTATATTTTAAGAATATTTATCTCGAACATTATATGCAAAATGTGAGAAAGTATTTAGAGGGATTATATATATATATATATATATATATATGAAAAACTCTCGAGGAAACCACATTCATGGATGGTGTTGGCATAGGGGCAGACCCGGGGTTCAACATTCAAGAGCGCACCAACAAAACCCTAACTACTAGCCCTTTCGGTAACACCTGTGAAGCAAATGAAGTCTCACCCGAGGTAGAGGCAGGGGTGGTTTCAGGACTCAAGTGTATGAAACCTTAGCTGGGACACCGATCTGTGATTATATCTACTACAAGGCACTTAGCGTAGATCATTCGTCTATATTTAACCCTTATGGTAGTTCGCAGATGGCATAGAGCATCACAATGAATACTTAGACTAAAGATGATTCAGTACTTAACCACAAAACATAGATTAGATTCAACAGATCAAGCACTAAACATCTTATATATCAGATCTAACATTCATTCTTATATCATAAGCACAGAGCATAACTAGATCTACTTAATCACAACAAGCACTTAGCCAAAAGGAGTAACACTTAGATCAAAGCACATAGCACATTACACAGAGTTGTCGTGGTTCACCTTGACCCTAGGGCTACGTCCACAAAGTCTTCTTCTTTATATTATCTCGGTCAAGCAGTTACAGCACGGAGCTTCAATGACACTTACTTCGCACAGGACAGAAGATCTACGCAGCTTGCTAGATCCTTCTTCCTTGCACTCAACACAAAACCACAACAACTTGCACATAGCCTTCCAATCTCCTTACAATCATTCACAGAGCACTTGCGATACACATCTGATCACACAGATCCAACTACTAGCACTAAGCCTTTAGCTATACATTTTCACTAAGCAATCCCCCATACTTACATTGCCTAAGTATCTATTTATAGATTACAAAATGGGCCTAAATGTGGGTAAACCCACGGGCCGACATCCCTTTCCCTTCACATCAACCCAAAAACCCTAAAAGATACCAAAAATAGGTCTTTCTTTCTTTGCGTTGTGCTTCATCTTTGGCAAGTTGTCGCAGTCCCAAAATGGTCAAATATGACCAAGTATACTTCAAAACTTGGTCAAGGGCCAAAAGGCCCCCAACACTCACCTGTGACTCATCCCGAGTCACTCAGGTCTGTTCAATTCCACCTCGAATGCCTCAATCTTGGCTCGAGCTACTTCGACTTGTTGCAGTGCGACAACCTCTTGCTCAGTAAGTTCCTGGATCACTGTGTCATTGAGTGGTCCTTCCAGGCATTGTTTTGTAGTGATGACAACCTGTTCGAGTTCACCTTCCTGGATTTCAAGTTCAGTGAATAGTTGGCATGCATTTTCTTGGATCTGCTGAAGTCATTGGGAGACTTCCATCACTTTACTTTACAGCGCATGTACCTGTTGTTGGATTGTGCGTTGTTCTGCGAACCTCTTCAATCTTTCTACTGGGGTCAAAGCCTTTATCTACGCTTGTAGCATGTCTGCATGTTGCTTGGCTTCTTGGAGTTATGCCTCCAATGTCTGCAATTCTGGAGTCTCTGCAAGGATCTCATAAGTCTGGGTGCTTCTGGCACTCAGTTGCTTGCATTCCAAGGCAAATCTTTTTAACCGACCAACTGTGCTTCGAGCAATGGCCTCTCTTATATCTCTAATTTATTGAGGGGTCTCAGGCACGATGTTGAGCTCCAGATATGTAATGTTCTATTGGAGTTGCTCGATTACTTCTTCCAGTTGGGTCACCTGCTGTGGGAGACGGTCTTCCATCTTTACCTCTATGACTATCACAGAGTGCAGTGCTTTGTAAATCCTTTCCTGGACTTCAAGTTGCTCTGCTAGCAACTGTGTCTTTTCCTCATCCCACTTCCCTTCCAGGGAAATCTTCTCTCATTCTTCCTCCTTCTGTTGTTCTAGAAGTGTTGTCTGTGCTTGCATCAAAGCCTGGGTGGCTTGCGTTGTTTCTTCTTGAGCTCGGTGAAGGCAAGCTTTGACTTGATCAACAATCTGGTGTAACTGTGTGGGCTCATCGTCTGTTCCTGATGTTTCTCTTATCAAGGGTGTTGTAGACACTGCTTGTCTAAACTGGAGTGACTACTGCACTTCTTTGAGTTCTCCTTTGATTCGGTTGAAGAGATCCTCCTGCTTTGCTTCTTTCTTTTCTGTGAGCTTGAGTGAAACATTGTTCAACATGGAAATTAAGAAGTCAAAGTCATCTGGGGCAAGGGTAGTTTTAAGCGTGGTCCGAGTAGGCTTAGATTTCTTTTGGGAGGAGAGTTTTGGTGGTGTCATCTTTCTTTTCAGGGAGGTATCCTCCTCCTCTCTTGGTGGAGTCACTTCGCCTCTGTTTTGCTCCACTTTTGTACCACCTAGCTCATCACCATCACCTCCTTGCACAGGTGAGATCGAAGCAATCTTCACAAATGTGCTAGGGATATCTTCAACTTCGTTATCCTTCTTAGTCCTACTTGGCCCAGGTGTATCCAGCATAGATTCGGGGATTTCCTTGTCGGACATATCTGCGGGGTCTGCTGCAACAAGTAGGTATGCTAACCATTCCTTGGTGATCTCCTCCAAGTCGTCCTCTATCAGCTTGTAGTAGGATTGGAGCTGACTTTTATGTTCATCATCGCACGCTATAATGTAGATGAAGTGGCGATCCACGCTAAACTTCATCAAAGGTCTAAACCTATAAAGTGCATTCGGGGTGATTCGCAGTGTAGACTGAATTGCAGTTTTTAGTTGGTTGAAGTAGGTGTGGAAGACAACATTAGACTTCCACTGCTTGTTCATGTCGCTGGATTACCACAACGTATAGAAATTCGTGGCTACTGGTTCGAAAGGTTCGATTTCTGGGAAAGTGGCTCCCTCTGGAAGCTCCCAAGCGATGAAATCTATGATTATGAGTAGCCAACTAAAGTGGAACTCACACCCTTGGTTTTGCGCTCCTCTGCAATCCAACTCTAACTAGTTGACGAGATACTATGCCCAATTCATCTGTAGTCCCTTAGCGCACTTCCCTATGAGGTCAACTACAAAGCTAGTCACCTGTGTTGGTCTATTCTTACGAAATAATTTGCCCGTGATCAACTGACATGCAAGGTGCATTGCACCGCTCTGGATGGAGGCTATCTTGTAGCCTCGTGTGCCCTTCTCTACATCACCATAAGTTTCCTTTATCCATTGTGCTAGTGCTCAGTCAGAGGTCGTTCCTGTGTAAAAGTCTTGTGGGTTAGGGCCTTGCATGCTAAGTCCTATGATCTGATTGATCAGAGTCAGATCCACAGTAATGTGGCGGTCCAACCATAAATATCCACTGTGATAGAAAGACAGCAGCAACCTGACGCATTTGTTCACTTCCTGGTGTCTGTCGAAGTGAGGGATATTCATTACATTGAGCAGTGTGGACTGCGCGAGGTTCTGGGTCCAGGACTGCGGGACAATATTAGGATTACAGCATTTCATCTTAGTTAAGTATTTATGTGGAACCAACATGTTGTAGGTTTTCTGATCTCCAAGGTTAAAATCATTGAATTTTAGTGCTATGAGCTTATCTTGGTCAGCACGTACTGTGCGCACTCTTTTCGAAAGATACGCGGTGATCAAGTTGTACTCAAAGTCTCTGGGTACACTGTCACATTTAATCTTTCCACTCAAAGGTGGGATGTAAACCAGCAAAATGCAAGAGATTAGCTTGGCATTTGCAATATCATCTTTGTGCTTTGGTCTTGTCTTGGTCGTGGTTCTAGAAGGCCCTACGCCGTGAGAAGTGGAGGGAGAATCTTGGACTCCTCCTGATGACGATGCTTGCACACCTACAAACATCCTTCTCTCTGACATGACTCTGTCAGCCATTAGGTCAGTAAAAAATTCTTCAACTACTTTCTCAACAATGCTAAGCTCATTCGACATACAAGATTGGGTCCACTAGCTCAAGTGTGAAAATGATGGTTGTGATTACGATGAACAGTAAGGAAAGAAGGAAATGATCACAAGGTGAAGTAATCTCAAGGTTCGAGCTCAAATTCTCACTTAGCAAAAGTATGCATGATGCGTGGTGCATCAAACTAAGTAGGGAAACTTAGCAACGGTCTGCTTCCAATGGATATGGGGCCTGCATTAACTCTGTTCTATCTGGTCTGGTGTTGTTCAACGGTCTAGTGGGAACCCATAATTTATTTTCGACCTGTTTGGGGTGGAAGTCGAATGGGTATATCGGTCCAATGACTATATTACTGCGCCATGGTGAAGTTCCAGATGTCAGATTCGTCTATAGCTTTCCAGTGTTGTCCCTCTTCTTACTTAGCTTCCTAGCCGTTTTCCCAGTGAGATTAGTCTCAGTCACCCTCTTTCCATTCTGAATATTATCTTCTCTTGACACAGTCACTTCGCACTTCCTAGGATCTTTCCTCGGATCCAAGGGTGATACTCCTTCATCATATGGGTTAGATATTTCGGTCTTCTATGGTTCCTCTAATGCTCTTATAGCTTCGACATCCAGGTTCATGGTGTTTAACAACAGGGATCTATTATCTTGTTCCTCCATCAAGTAGGCAATCCTTCTAGTCATAAATTCCATGAGTTCTTGCTTCTTCTGTGATAGGGCTTCCTTTTCTTCTTTCCTCTGAATCTGATCTTTTTCAATCCAAATCTTTCCTAGCAAAGATGGAAATGGGGAATGGTCCTCAATAAATCTAATGACTTCAAACTCTTCCTCTGTCGAAGTTCCATGGGTATTCATAGCTATCTGGGTAATTCTACCACATAGGGTTACCATTTTTCCTTTAAATAATCCAATAGTTCATAGTGAAGGAACCAGAGAAGGCCTTCCTAGGGTTTCCCAAGTTATTTCTGTCATAATATTCATCGGTGTTCCCTCATCCAGGGCACAATCAATGTTGAAGTCTCCTATTCTTACTTCGATTTTCTCTTGTTCTTTGAAGATTTCTGACAAACTGACATCCTTATGATCATCTAGGGTTTCTTTTATTTTCATTAGCATGATCTATGATTATTTTTGGGGTTCTTCCATAATTTTAGTCTCTTGATATCCTTCAGAGTTTGCTTGTTCCATATTCATTTTTTCAAGTCTAGCAATCATTCTAGGGAAATCCAATACTTCATGGTCCATATCTTTACAATAGAGGCAGCTAGGGTTTCTCCCAGGGCATTCCTTAGCAATATGGTATGGTCTTCTGCAACTATAACAAAGAGTTAATCCTCTCTTTCTCTTCAATGATCCCCAACTCTTCTTGTTCTGCATGCTAGGATCATAATGGCTGGCCTGCAAAAATTTCTTTCTAGGATCCTGCATCCACTTGTTAGTCCAGACATTCTTTCTATGCATAGGTATAACATATCTATTGTTATACTTATCATATCTATTCATATCAAAATTTATTTCATCTATTAATGCCCTATTTTTTAAGCTAGGATATAATCTATCAAACATACCTAGATCCATGTTCTAGAAACAAAAAATAAATCACTTATCTACAAGGAACAAAGCTTCCAGATCTAAGAAATTTTGACTATTCTTACCTTTATTAGAGCATAGAGCTTACAAATCTTACCTCTTTTCTGCAGATCTAACTTCTTTCTTTCAGAAATTTCCACTTTTACTTTTCTTAGAGCATAGAGCGTTCAGATCTCACTTCTTTTCTTCGGATCTGATCTTCCTTTCTTCAAACATGAACTTATTCCTAGCACAAAGCTGCATAGGCCGAGTAAAAAGTTGCGCACTAGGGCAACAGATCTACACACAGAGCTTTCTTTTGCACATCGTTTTTTTTTCCTCAGTTCCCAACAATCACAGTTTCAGGTCCCGGTAACAGAACCATTTGTTGGCACAGGGGCAAACTTGGGGTTTAACTCTCAAGAGTGCACCAACAAAACCCTAACTACCGACCCTTTCGGAAACACTTGCGAAGCAGATGAAGTCTCACCCGAGGTAGAGGCATGGGTGTTTTTAGGACTCAAGTGTCTAAAACCTTAGCTGGGACATTGATCTATGACTATATCTACTACAAGGCACTTAGTGTAGATCATTCGTCTATATTTAACCCTTATGGTACTTCACAGTTGGCACAGAGCATCGCAGTGAATACTTAGACTAAATATTATTCAGTACTTAGCCACAAAACATAGATTAGATTCAATAGATCAAGCACTAAACATCTTATATATTAGATCTAACATTCATTTTTATATCATAAGCACAGATCATAACTAGATCTACTTAATCACAACAAGCACTTAGCCAAAAGGAGAAACACTTAGAACAAAACACAGAGCACATTACACAGAGTTACCGTGGTTCACCCCCACCCTGGGGCTACGTCCACAAAGTTTTATTCTTTATATTATCTCAGTTAAGAAGTTACAACACGGATCTTCGATGACCCTTACTTCGCATAGGACAGAATATCTGTGTAGCTCAATAGATCCTTCTTCCTTGCACTCAGCACAAAACCACAACAACTTGCACTTAGCCTTCCAATCTCCTTACAATCATGCACAAATCACTTGCGATACACATCTGATCACATAGATCCAACGACTAGCACTAAGCCTTTAGCTATACATTTTCACGAAGTTGTCCCCCGTACTTACATTGCCTAAGTATCTATTTATAGATTACAAAATGGGCCTAAACGTGGGTAAACCCATGGGCCGACATCCCTTTCCCTTTGCATCAACCCAAAAACCCTAAAAGGTACCCAAAATAGGTCTTGATTTCTTTGCATTGCACTCTGTCTTTGGCAAGTTGTCGCAGTCCCAAAATGGTCAAATATGACCAAGTATACTTCAAAACTTGGTCAAGGGCCAATAGATGGCATCCCTTTTATCACTCAAAAATTGCTCACCTAACCCAAATCTCTAGGATTACTGAAATACACCATTTATAGTATGGACATCCCATGTTTATACCCATTTTCACATCCTTTTTCATTAAAATAACTTAGGAACCCACTTTTCCTAAAATTATTTTCATTTAATAAAGTCATTTTATGAATTTTTCCTCTTGAAATTATCTAAAAAAGGTAAAATAAAAAAAGTAATGGTTAAAATTGATTTGGTCAAACAATCATATTTTATTGTTTTGACCCTATCATGGATAACTAGTATTTTTCTTCAAGAGGTTTTGCCCCATTAAAAAAAAATAACAAGAACAATATAATGTGTATCATATGATCTCATTTCTCCCATATTTGTGTATCATATTTTTTCTCCCATTTCTCTCATTGTGAGTGTTTCCCTAGTTTTTCTCCTTTACCACTGAAACCCTAGTTTCACAAAGGAGGCCATCACTTTAGAATTACCTATTCAGAGCTAGAGGAGGAGAAATATATCCTACAACTAGACATTGCAGAAATAAAAAGGACCCTCCCATGGATATTCCACCAGAGGATCCAAGTCTTGAAAGGTTCACCTCCACTCGTTTTATTGTAATAAAATTATTTCCATTCGGTATAGAGTTTATTCACATTCCTTAGATCTATCCATCTCATTTTCCAGTTTTCACTTTCTTTATTTCATTTCTTTTCTTGATAGAACAAGGTTTAAAGGAATGTAGATCTATTTTTAAAGTATGTTTTATATGCTTTATCCATTTCATATTTTATCTAGCACAATCACTATATTTTCAAGTTTGTCCACCCTTGCTATAGATTTGCACCATCAAAATGGAGACTCCACTAGCGATTTGAGCCAATCTCAATATCCTTTGTTGTGGGTGTCTGATAAATGGTTTTTCTTCCACGTTTATATTGTTTCCTTGATTTTTTCAAGGGTTTCTGACATTATGTGATGTTATGTTCATGTTCAAAAGTTATAGGAGTTGGAAACCACTCAAGAAACCATAGGAGCCGAGGATATAGGTTAAAACTTCAAATCATGGGACCAACGCACATTTTCTAGGCAATAAAAACAATGATCAACAAATTTTATAGGTCTATTTTTTCCACTAGTCAATACACTTTGTGGGCGTGTTTCTACCACTAGTCAATGCACTATTCTAGGTACTTTTTCGCACTGGTAATTTTTTGAATTTTGTTATGTTTTTGGTGCTTTATTAGGTTGTTAAAGGTGTTGTTTAGGGAATATTAATACCCTTAGTTTTACCCATTTATTTCTTGTCTTAAAACCCCCACAATACCCAAGGGATTGAGGACCAAACCCCTAGGGGGATTTTAGTACCTTTCCCTCTAGAGGTTTTCTCAGGTTTTGGCTCTTTGTTTTCCTCTATAAATAGGTTGTATATTTGTATTTCAATATATTTTCATACCTATAGGTTATTACTTTTATTTGCATACAATTTTAGTGAAATTGAAAAGACAAAATGAGCATTTATGGTAGGGAACTTAAACTAGGTTGCATTGCATTTAGTTTATTGTCTTTTTCAATAGCCATTAGCTACCATACGTTTGTTATCATAGAACATCAGTTAGCTCATATTTTCATTCCAAACCCTTAGTGAAAATAAAAAGGCCACTTAGGACCCTATTTTATTCTTACCAATAGGGATTTTGTTATAAACTTAGTTGCATATTTTGAGGAAAAGTTTGTTTCCTTAGATTCTTGAATTTGCATGCAACATGTTTTTTCACTTTTTCAAAATAAAATTCATCGCATAGTATTTTTATTATGTTGTTTGGATAAGGAGGAGTTTTATTTCAAGCACTTTATTTTCGAAATTGTTCCTTTTTCAACACTTTTTACTTCAACAATTTACTTTCAACAATTTGTTAGTTTCAAAAGCACATTAGCACACCTAAATTATATGATTGGTTCATGCCACTAATCTCAACCATAAAATTAATCATTAACTAAAATAAACACAATCCCACACGGGCACCAAAATAATATTTTAGTTAAGGTAGGACTCTAGGGATAGGCATCTAAACAATTTCCCTTGGTCACTTACATCTGAGACATAGAGAGATTGTTTTTTTAGGACATCATAGATCCTCACAAGAGATAGTATTGTATGATGAAAGGCCTTCAACCTGAGTTACCCATTAGGCATGACATCATCTATGCTCAAGGAAATAGGTTCCCCTACCCTGACCTTTTCATAAGTTCCATATGATATGAGTTAGAACCCCCCTCTCCATTAACAGATGTTGGTCCACCCAGCTCTAATATTGCACCTCCTTCATCAATACCTTCCCCTCTAGTTCCACCATGGTTGGAACTAATCAGCCTCATTTCCTTTCATTGCTGGCTTGAGTTTCCCATATTTATATAAGTTTATTAATGATCCCATCCATCATGACCTTAACTGGCCTCCCATGCCTACCAAATTGACATATGATATCACCACGTTTGAGGGTAAATAAGAAGAATATCCTTCCAACCACCTCATTTCTTTCCACCTTTGGTGTTCATCCAAATCCATAATGGAGGAATCAATTAGATTAATACTTTTACAGAGAACCTTGATTGGTGTCACTGCCAAGTACTACATTGATCAACCTAGAAACACACATTGAACATTTGAATCCATTTCCAAATTTTTTCTTACCTTATTTTAGTTACTTTTTTGCCATGTTGTAGGGATATAAATCCTTACAACTTTTTCCCAAACCACTGCCACCCATATCTTGAACCATATCCATGAGTTGCATAGAAGATGTGTTTTATGCAAGGCCAAGATTTATGATATATTCCTTATAGAATGGTTTTTGAAATCCCTTCTCCCTCCCATTACCAAGGATATCACCATGAAAATGCCTAAGAATGAGGAACAACTCATCAAGAAGGCCCAAAAATACAATATGATTTATGCACAATCTATATACTTGCATTATCCTTCCTAAAACCCCTCACTCTCAATTAGGTGACTCAACTACTATAGGGACATCCCACACAACTAATGGATTAATCAGATTAGCTTCCTGGTATTTTCCACCACCACTTCCCCCTCGAACCTAGTGGAAATAATAATCCTTATGGTGGTGCTCCTACTCCTTATGGATACCAAAACTCCTCTCAAGATCCTTCACATTATTCATTTCATATGAGCACTAGCACCTCTTACCCTACACCTCATTCCCATCCCCATCCTCATGGTCAGGGTACACCTTATGTCATCCCCTCTTGTTGTGGAATTTCCATGAACCCTTAATAACCTTTTCCTAGTCCCCGACCAACTACCTCTACTCCTTCAATAATTGTACCCCAACCCCCAATTATTTATTCTACACTCCCCACTCCGGGGAAAGTGCATTCCAAAAACAATGCCCCTAATCCCCCCAATTAGAAAAAAAATGCAAATAGGGGGAAAGGTAAGAAAAAAAACTAGAACCAAGGGATCCAAGGGAGTCATAATGCCTCCCCCAATTCCAATGTTGGGGGAAACTAGCCTGACCGAAATGAAATCTAAGGTATCAAACCCACACCCAAGGAAAGGAAGAACCAACCCCTACATCCGAACAAACTTTGTGCTTGTTGTGGTGTCTATGGTCATTACACTCATGAATACCCCCTCCTACCTAAGGTGCATCGAATGTGGGAAGCATTTGAGGCTACCAAGGGAGACAATAGTCAACCTAATGCACCCTCCTCATCACAACCAATTTTTTTGAAGAACCCTTTCCTAGCATAAGGGTTTGTATCTACTTATGAAACCTTGCCATCTAGGAAACCTCTTGTTTTCACCTCTTCTGGTAATGGAAAGTACCATATTCTCTTCTTGGAATAAACTAATTTCAACCTTACTACTCGATACCACCAATAGGATATGCCCCCATGGGAACAACTAACTGAGCCCTCTGATCCTCCTCCATCCACCAATGGAGCTTTATAGATTCCTCACCTTACCATGGACATCCCTCACAAGGTTACCAAGGTTTTTCTAAGGAGAAATGTACCTAATATCCATGGAAAGGAAACCCACCATTATATCATTGTTGATGACTTATATCAGTCCCTTGCTTCCATGTCATCCCTCAAAGTCCTCTAGACATGTCCCACAAACAAGAAGTATTTAATTGATTCTTTGGGAACTATTGATCCATTGGATGATATCATGATTAATTTTGATAGTGACTAAGATGAACCCTTTTGATTTCCACCCTCTGTAACTTTCCAAAATCCAATATCCATAAATAAATTCACTATCCATAGGTGCATTTTTTATGAAGGCACATCCACGTGTTATGTCAGCCCAAGTCTGCAAGTAGATAGGCTTCCCTACCCTTCTCCCATCTATGATCTAACTTCAATCATATGATTGTCGACCCTACTAGACTAAAGGTCTTTACCAGAACTTCCATATCCAATTAGGAGGCAAGGAACTATGCATTGACATTGAAGTTATTGATTCCCCTATAGACTACAATATCCTATCAACATGAAGCTTCATGTATGCCATGAAGGAAGTGGCATCTTCCATATTTTGAAAGGCTCTTTCCCCCAAAAAAGAAAAACTCGTCACCATCGACCATTTAACCTACCATGACTCTCAATATTAGCTTCATCCTGACCATTTGGTTCCTTATTGAGGAGGAAAACAAGCAATTATGATGCAAGAGCATCGTAAGCAGCTAGCCAAGTAGGCAACGTAAAAGCAGGAGACAACTAGAAAAGCACCAACGCACATTTTGAAGTGTTTTGAGATTAATGAATGGGCATTAATGTAATATCTAGGAGAAGCACACTTACATTTATGTCTTAGAGATATGAACAGATATGGAGAAATTACTCTCATCTGTCGGATGTAATAGGCATTTAAGTCTGATTAATGTAAAGTAGGTAGATATGAATGTTAGATTAGATAGTTTATAAGGTAGGAGGGAAAACAGATATAGACACCCTCACCCCTGTATCATTTTAGAGGAGTAACATTACAACCATTCATAATTCATAAGTTGTAGAGCTCTAGTAGATAGTTGTAGAGAAGAACCCATGTACAGGAGCACTTGAGTTAATATATGAAGCTTTGACTTAACTTTCATGGTGTTATGATTCTTACTGTTTACATTTGTTGAATGGTATGTTTACAGTTGATTTGTTTCTCTCTTATGTATTTGTTTCAATGTTGCATTGTGTGTATGATTTCATGTTGAATGTATGAAGTCTGAGAGAGGAGAAGAATGAGTTTCAATTGTTTCTCTTCCTAAGAATTCCTACAAGGAGTGTAGTAAACATCTGCAAGGTGTGCGTTGACGAGGGTCTGAGTTTTATCTCAGAAAGCTCGGGAGAGATATCGTTGTTCTCATACCAGCAGAAGTGTAGGAGAAGCACAGAGCCATGCAAGGTGTGAATATGATGGTTGAGGCTTAAGAATTTATCAACTAAGGTGAAGGTTGAAGGACTACTGTTTCAAAGAGTGCACAAGGTCAGAGATTCAAATAACCAGAGGTTATTTGAAAGTTTTCCGCAAGGAGTGCGAGAAGGAACCCTTTTTGAAGGCTTGAGTTTGCAAGTGAAATCTCAGGAGGGATAACACCTTTGAAGTGTTCAAAGGGAGACAAAGATCGAAACCATCGCAAAGAAATTAAGTTCAGGAGGGAGAACACTTAGTCATTGGGCAAAAGCCATTGAGGAGTGAATTGGGCGGTCATAATTCTCCATGAAGATCTCACGAAGTCGCGAGGACTGTAGGATCCAATGGAGCTATAAGGCATTTAGGAGTGGATGAACTCACCACCCCAATATCAAGAATCAACATGAACCATTGATCATGTTCAATAAGAGTTGTTGATCTTTTTTCAACCCACGTCATTGGATCATTTCACGAATTCAGGGTTCGTGAGTTTGGAGGGCAGACCAAATTCCTGGTTTCATCCTGAGTTGCAAGGAACAGGGAAGGAGATCCAAATCGTTGGATCCAAATCACGGGAAAACCATTGGATCAGAACCTTCATGGGGTATCGCGTATCAGAGGTTTGGGGTTTGACAGAGTTTATTTTCGACTGTAGAAGTCACGAAGTGCTGAGCACCGAGGACTTGGGAAAACATGCATCACGTCCATTAGGTGGGGACCAAGTGGTTGACAGGTGGCACAAACATAGAGCGCATAGAAAATATGAAAGTGGGTGACAGGTGGTGGACACACGTCGCCTAGGACAGATTCAAGCCATTGTTGACTTATCGCATCTCAGGGATTCGCAAAGGAGGAGAACGAGGGCTCAACACTCCAACTCGAGAAGTTGCGAGTTGCGAGGGGTGCTAGAGTTAGGCCCTAGCCGATGGTCTCTTGTAGAGGTGCTAGCGAGGAAGGAGCCATACTTGTATCGCATCTTGGGTATTGGTGGTTTGGAGAAAGAGGAGTCGAGGTCATCGACTCATGAACTCGCGAGTTGCAAAGGCACTTGCGCTAAGGCCGGTTGTGGTCGCATGGAGATGTAAGGCTCACGCCTGGTGTTAAGTTGCACAGGGAGGGTTTTCATGAAGGACCTGTGGATTGTGTAATTCAAGGTTCCAATAGGGATCTGAGGGAGCCACTTTGGCTCGAGGAGAAATTATAACGATCCTGTGCAGATATCAAACAGAGGGTCAGGGTCTGCGTGTATCAAGTGGTATCAGAGCACAAAACAAATTTTTTTCTTTCTGTAGCAGAGAGAAGGGAGAAAATTTTACATCCATTCCACCGAGAAGAAGATATAGTACAATGCCTGATCTAGCAGTGGAAAGAGAAATGCATGAGTTACGTGCCAAACTTTATGCTATGGAGATAGCGTAAAGGAACAAAGTCTATGTTGGTGATATCAGCGAGGATGAAAGTGAAAATGAAGTTGGAAACGAAGGAGAAGAAGTTGCAGTCGAAGATTCTGTAGACGAACGCCTATTAAGGGTTGTTGCAAGGATAGGTGCCAGAGAAAAAATGGACATTCCAGTGTATGAAGGCAACTTGGATGTTGAAGAACTTCTAGATTGGATTAGATCTCTAGACAAATACTTCGACTATGAGGATGTAGAGGAAGATAAGAAATTCAAACATGTCTTTACTAGACTTAAAGGGCATGCAACACTGTGGTGGGACGAACTACAGGCTGACAGACGCTACAAGGGCAAGAAGAAAATCAAAAGCTGGGATAGAATTGTTGCAAAAATGAAAGCCAAATTTATACCCAGGGATTATCAAATTACTCTGTTTCGGAGGATGCAGAATTTGAGACAGAAGCTGATGTCAGTGAAAGAATACACTGAAGAATTCTACAGGATAAACATCAGGGCAGGTCATCAAGAAGGCGATGATGAAAAATTTTCCAGGTACATGAATGGTCTATGATATGACATTCAAGATGAGATGATCATGGTGACCATTCTAATGTAGAAGATTCTTATCAGATAGCTTTGAAAGATGAAGAGAAGTTGAGCTGGAAGAAAGGTCAAAGAGGCTGAGGTAGAAGTCAAGCTAGAGGCAAAACAATTTCCCAAGATAGAACTCAGAGACTTAAAGAAGAGGGAAAGAAACCTCAAACTCAACCTGAGAGAGGAGGAAGCTCATAGGGAAGGAAGTATGCTGATAGAAACACTTTTCCTTGAGCCATAGGAAGAGGAAGAGGCAGAGGAGGTGAAGTGAAATGATTTGTCTATGGAAAAAGTAGACATAAATACTATGAGTGTCCAAATAAGAAGAAAGACGGTGGTGAAACTCACATTGCTGAAGCTCAAGGACAGAATGTTGAGGCAGAATATGCTAAGGGCGAAAGATCCTTAATGATGAAGAAAGTTCTCTTGAAACCAGAGAAGGAACTAGAGAACCTAGCCCAAAGAACCAGTATGTTTTGAACTTCTTGCAAAACCAAAGATAGGGTATGCAAGGTCATAGTGGACAATGGGAGCACAAACAATCTTGTATCTACAGAGATGGTAGAAAAGTTGGATCTGGAGACTGTTGTACATCCAAGCCCATATAGAGTTTCATGGATACAAAAAGGACATTAGGTAAATGTCACTAAACAATGTTTAGTTGAATTTAAAATAGGAGGATATAAAGATGAAATATTATGTGATGTCATTCCCATGGATGTTTGTCATCTATTACTGGGTGGACCATGGAAATATGACAGAAACGTAGTTCATGATGGGAGAAAGAACACGTACACCCTGGAAAAAAATGGTAGGACTCACATGTTGCTGCCGATTAAGGATAAAGAGGTGAAAATAGAAATGAGAAACACTGTACTTATCATGAGTGAGAAGGAACTTCTTAATGAGTTTAAGAAGAAGGAAGACACAATTTATTGTGGTTAGGAAGCCCATAATTGTTTTGACCAGTACGAGGATAGATGATTTACCAGAAGAAATCTAGGAGTTGCAGGGAGAGTTTGTTGATATAGTAGTGGATGAACTACCTTGTTTGTTGCCACCTATCAGGAGTATAAGTCATCATATCGATCTTATACCTGGAGCCAGTTTTTTGAACAAAGTTGTGTATAGGTTGATGCCGCAGGAAAATGAAGAAGTTAAGAGACAGGTCCAGGACTTAATGGACAAAGGATTGATTCGGGAAAGCTTGAGTCCATGCGTTGTTCCGACAGTGCTCAGCCCAAAGAAAGATGGAGGCTAGAGAATGTGTACATACTCAAGGGAAATCAATAAGATTATCATCAGATACAGATTTCCATTTCCAAGGATGGATGACTTGATGGATTGCTTGAGTGGAGAAAAGTTTTTTTCAAAGATTGATTTGAAAAGAGGGTATCATCAAATTTGAATGAGAGAAGGTGATTCAAGACGAATGAGGGGCTGTATGAATGGCTTGTCATGCCATTTGGCTTAATGAATGCACCTAGTACTTTCATGAGATTGATGAATGAACTCCTGAAGGATTTCATAGGGAAATTCATCATTGTATATCTTGACGATATATTAATTTTCAGCAAGATAGAAGAAGAACACTTAAAGCATTTAGTTGTAGTAATGAGGAGATTACAACAAGAGAAATTGCTTATCAATATGAAGAAATCATCATTTATGAGGACATAACTCATTTATTTGGGTTTTGTTATCTCTGCAAATGAGTTTACAATGGACTCGCAAAAGATAAAGGTGATTAAGAATTGGCCATCGCCGAAGAGCGTGTTTGAAGTTCGAAGCTTCCATGGTTTGGCTAGCTTCTACAAGAAATTCATCCGAAAATTCAGTGGAATTAGCGCACTGATGATGGATACGGTGAAGAAAAGACATAAATCTTTTCACTGGATGGAGGAAGCAGAGAAGAGTTTCAATCTGCTGAAGAAGAAGACCACTGAGAAACCAATTCTGGTTTTGCTAGATTTTAGCAAGACATTTCAGGTCAGGTGTGATGCGAGTGGATTTGCAATTGGAGCAGTCTTAAGCCAAGATGACAGGCTGGTCACATATTTCAGTGAAAAACTGAATGAAGCAAAGATTAAGTACTCCACATATGATAAGGAATTCTACGCAATCATACAAGCAATGAAGAAATGGAGACACTATTTGGTTCCCAAGGAGTTTGTTTTGTACAACGATAATCATGCTTTTCAATTCGTGACTCGACAGGAGAAGTTGAACCAAAAACATGCTAAATGGGTTGAATTCATGCAGAATTTTACTTTTGTGACTAAGCATATTTCTGGAACTACTAACAAAGTTGTTGATGCTTTGAGCAGGAAATGTTTGCTTATGCAGGAATTCAAAGTCAAGACTTTAGGTTTTGATAACCTCAAAGAAATGTACAGGGATGACCTAGACTTCAAGGAGGCATATGAGGCATCTGAGAATCCAATTCTCAGGGATAGAAGTCAATGCACTGAATACATGATCCAGGATGGATTATTGTTCAGGGGAAATCAACTATGTATTCCAAAATGCTCCATGAGGGAGAATTTGCTGAAGGAAAAACATAGTGGAGGATTGGTCAGACATTTCGGTCATGAAAAGATGTTCTCAAAGTTGAATGACTCATATTTTTGGCCAGGGATAAGAATAGATGTCAAGAAATTTGTGGACAGGTGTAGAATTTTTCAGCACACGAAAGGAAACAGGCAGAACACAGGGTTATACCAACCATTGACCATACATGAAAGGCCATGGGACGCAGTGAGAATGGATTTCATATTGGGGATGCCAAGGACACAGAGGGGATATGATTCGATCTTTGTGGTAGTTGACAGATTTTCAAAAATGGCACATTTCATACCATGTCAGAAAACCAGTGACACAACTCATATTGCGAACCTGTTTTTCAAGGAAGTCGTCAGACTTCACGGCTTGCCAATGAGTATCGTTTTTTATAGAGATACCAAGTTCGTGGGAAATTTCTAGAGGACCTTATGGAAGAAGTTGGGGACAAGTTTGTCTTTTAGCTCAGCGTATCATCCTCATATGGATGGGCAAACAAAGGTCATAAACAGGAGCTTGGGATATTTGCTAAGGAACTTAGTGACTGAACACCATAGTCAATGGGATCACATTCTGCCACAGGTGGAATTCGCTTACAATGATTCACTCAATAGAAGCACAAGGTAGAGTCCATTCCATATTGTATATGGAATGAGGCCAAGGGGAGTTTATGAACTGAAAGATTTAGAACAAAATGAATTCAAGAGTGCTACTGCAGAGGACTTTGCAGAAGGAATGAAGGAGCTTCACAACCGAATCAAGGAGCGATTGCAGTGTTCAAGTCAAGAATACAAGCAGAGAGTATATCAACACAGGTGAGAAATTCAATTTGAATTTGGTGATCTAATTCTTGTGCATCTGAGGAAGGAGAGGTTCCCAAGGGGAACGTATAACAAGATGAAGATGAAAAATATTGGACCGTGCAAGGTCATAAGGAAATTTGGGGCAAACACATATGAGATTGAATTACCTGATGGGGTCGAAATCTCACCGATATTCAATATTGCGGATTTGTACCCTTACAGAGCTGAAGAAGAAGGAACAGAGGATGAGCAAGAAAAAGTTCAATGGACAAAACAAATGCCTGTAGCTAAAAAGCCACATATGGAAGGCATAATTGACAAGAGGATTAGCAGAAAGACTAGGAGAAAGGAGTATTTTGAATACTTGGTCAAGTGGAAGGGACATCCAGTTGAAGATTCCAATTGGGAGGATGAAGCATAAATTCATAGGCATGGACAAACTGTGCAAGAGATCATGAACCGAAGTTCATGAAAATGTTCAAGTGAGGGAGTATGATGCAGGAGCATCATAAGCAACCAAGAAAGCAAGCAACGTAAAAGTGAGAGACAGCTGGAAAATCACCGGTGCACATTTTGAAGTTTTTTGAGATTAATGAATGGGCATTAATGTAATATATAGGAGAAGCGTACTTACATTTATGTCTTGGAGATATGAACAAATCTGAAGAAATTAATCTCGTCTGTCGGATGTAATAGGAATTTAATTCTGATTAATTTAAAGTAGGTAGATATAAATGTTAGATTAGATAGTTTAGAAGGTAGGAGGGAAAACAGATATAGACACCCTCACCCTTGTATCATTGTAGAGGAGTAACATTATGACCATTCAGAATTCATAAGTTCTAGAGCTGTAGAGAAGAACCCATGTACAGGAGCACTTGAGTTAATATATGAATATTTGACTCAACTTTCATGGTGTTATGATGCTTACTGTTTACATTTGTTGAATGGTATGTTTACAGTTGATTTGTTTCTCTGTTATGCATTTGTTTCAATGTTGCATTGTGTGTATGATTTTATGTTGAACGTATGAATTCTGAGAGAGGAGAATAATGAGTTTCAATTGTTTCTCTTCCTGAGAATTCCTGCAAGGAGTGCAGTAAACATCCACAAGGTGTGCATTGACGAGGGTCTGAGTTTTATCTTAGAAATCTTAGGAGAGATATAGTTGTTCTCATACCAGTAGAAGTGTAGGAGAAGCACAGAGTCGTGCAAGGTGTGCGTAGGCTGGTTGAGGCCTTAGAATTTATCAACTAAGGTGAAGGTTGAAGGACTACTATTGCAAAGAGTGAACAGGGCCGGAGATTCAAATAACCAGAGGTTATTTGAAAGTTTTCCGCAAGGAGTGTGAGCAGGAACCCTTTTGGAAGGCTTGAGTTTGCAAGTGAAATCTCAGGAGGGATAACACCTTTGAAGTATTCAAAGGGAGATGGAGATTGATACCATCACAAAGAAATTAAGTTTATGAGGGAGAACACTTAGTCTTTGGGAAGAAGGCATTGAGGAGTGAATCGGGTGGTCATAATTCTCCATGGAGAGCTCGCGAAGTCATGAGGACCGTAGGATCCAGTGGAGCTATAAGGCGGTTAGGAGGGGATGAACTCACAACCCTAATATCAAGAATCAATGTGAACTGTTGATCATGGTCAATAAGATCTGTTGATCTCATTTCAACCCACATCGTTGGATCATTTCGTGAATTTGGGGTTCGTGAGTTTGGAGGGCAGACCAAATTCTTGGTTTCGTCCTGAGTTGCGAGGAACAAAGAAGGAAATCCAGACTATTGGATCCAAATCACGGGAGAAACGTTGGATCATACCCTTCATGGGGTATCGTATATCGGAGGTTCGGGGGTTGACAGAGTTTCTTTTCGAATGCATAAGTCACGAAGTGCTGAGCGTCGAGGGCTCGGGCGAACACGCGTCGCATCCGTTAGGTGGGGACCACATGGTTGACAGGTGGTGCAAACATAGAGCGTACAAAAAATATGAAAGCAAGTGACAGGTGGTGGACATGCATCGCCTGGGAAGGAGTCAACCCATAGTTGACTTATCACGTCTCAGGGATTCGCAAAGGAGGAGCACGAGGGCTCAACACTCCAACTTGCGAAGTTGCGAGTTGCGAAGGGTGCTAGTGTTAGGCCCTAGCTGGCGGTCGCTTGTAGAGGTGCTAGCGAGGAAGGATCCATACCTGTATCACATCTCGGGTATCGAAGGTTTGGTGAAAGAGGAGTTGAGGTCGTCGACTCATGAACTCGGGAGTTGCAAAGGTGCTTGCGCTAGGGCCGGTTGTGGTCACATGGAGACGTAAGGCTTGTGCCTGGTGTTAAGTTGCGCAGGGAAGGTTTTCATGAAGGACCTGTGAATTGTTTAATTCGATATTCCAATAGGGATATGAGGGAGCCACTTCATCTTGAGGAGAAATTAGAACGATCCTGTGTAGATCTCAAACAGAGGGTCGAGGTCTACGTATATCAAATTACTTCACTTGCTGACATCATTCACAGAGTCTATAAATACTCAATATTATTAGGTGCGTACTATTGATCTCCTCTTGTAGTCACCCAAACTAGTACATCTAATGTTTTTATCATATCATATGGTCATGGATCATTAGGATCTCACCTGAAACCCTCTCTTGTACCTTCCATACCCACACCTTCCATGTCTCCACCTAGAATGCATCAACATCCAAGCTACCCTTTTGGTCATAATCCTTTCTTGTTCCCATTGGCAGGGTTTGTTAGCACCCATGTCAGGACCACTCTCAACTTTCCTAACCTAACCTTGGGTATTCTAGTGTGGTACTTGGACCCACCTCCCACTCCACCTTCTACTTCCACAACCAATACATATATTTATTTTACTCTTGTAGCCTAAGGGTACTCACAGAGGCCCTTACTAAACCTACCCATGCTTCACCACAACCTTCCCAAGTTCCATATTGACCAATGCATCCCCCACCTCCAGCAATGCCAAAAGGAAAAATATTTGACAAGGGGGGAAATGAAAAAGAAAAATGAAGCTCATACACTCCCAAATGAGCTATGGCCACCTAGGACTTATCATCTAGGCCTATCCTTCCATGTTCCATATGTGATATTCCTAGACATGCTACCTTCAACTATCCAAGGATTCCTTAATTGAAAGAGATTTACAATGTCTATGAATCATAAATTTACCCTTCCACCCCCAATATAGAAGTATCTCTTATTGAACCATCCACCAATTGTCTCAAGACTTTGCACACTAATCACCCATGTGGTTTGTGCAATGCCTATAACCATTATTCCCACCATTTTCCCTGTATGCCCCAGTGTCGATATTCCCTTCACATTCTCCTCCCATTGTATTTTTTTCACCAGGACGAGCCAAGCCTGATGATTGAAGACCCAAATCCCCATCATAGTCAATATTCCAAAACTAATACTCCAACTATCATTGAGATTGGTCACCCATAAACTCAATCCAATGAACATACCATGCAAATATTTTATTTATCCACATCTATGGGATCAAATTTGTTAGAGAATAATCCTTTCTCCATAGACATACATTATAACACCCCTCGCTTACCTTATGTACCTTCGATATCAACATCTCTAGCACCATAATCCATTAGTATTACATCTACCTCATCATACATAGTGTATGTGAGTCACACTTTTCATTCCTATGGTATATAGTAAGGGACCACATCCCTATCCCCTACCGATTTTGATTCTTGAGTAAATCCCCATATTCCTATATTTAATTATAATGAATATTTCATGGAATCTTTGACTACACCCAATTACCCTTTGGGAAAACTTGCATCATCATTCATTTTTCCTACCTCATCAACCTAGTCATAGAAACTAGTATTATTTCAAATCCAAAGACGTCATCCCCCATGGTCCAATCAATTGGTTCAAAAATACCATTCCCACCCTTGATGCCTTCGAATAAGTGAACATGGCCAACATTTTACCTACCATAAAGGTAAATATCTCTACAACCCCTATATTGAAGAGAACATCTTACTGGGAGCACATTGTTTTCTTAAGGAAGTTGATACCTATAAAGCATTCTTCCAAGAATTTATAGATTTATTTTCATGGTATTATGTTTAAATTCCTAGAATCAACCTATCCATTTTCAAACATCACATCGATATATGGCTAGATTCCATTCTCGTTCATCAGAATAAATAACCTATTCATCCCATCTAGGCCCCTCCCATAAAATATAGTATTGATAAGCTTCAAAAGGAAATATTCTTCTACCCCATTGCCTACACCTCATGGGTATCCAACCCAGTACCCATCATGAAAAATAACGGCACCATCTGAGTCTGCATCGATTTTCATGATTTGAACAAAGCATGTCCCAAAGAAAACTACCCAATGTCATTTATTGATTATATTATCAATGAATGTGTGGGCCATGAGGTATTATCCTTCATGGATGGATTCTCAAGATACAACCAAATATATATTCATCGATAGGAATAATACAAGAAAACATTCATTACCCCATGGGGCACTTTTTCCTACAAAGTCATGCCCTTTGGGTTAAAAAATGATAGAGCCACCTTCCAGTGTGCCATGTCCTACTGCTTTCATGACTTGGTCAACCTCATCCTCACATGCCTTTATGACCTCACTTTTCATTTGAAGCAAAGGTCATAGAATCTATAAGACTTGTTTATAATATTTCGTAGGTGTCACAAGTATCACATATGATTGAAACCCCTCGAGTGTGCCTTATGTTCTCCTATCGGTCATCTTTTGAGATTAATATTCTCTATAGAAGGAATTAAATTTGATCCCCTCAAAGTTCAAGACATTTTTAACTTCCTCCCCCTCGTAATTTATCCCAGTTATAGAACCTAGAAGGTAAAGCCAACTTCTTACTTCATTTTTCTCTTGATTATGCTACTAATTCTCATGGTTTATTACACTTGTTACATTCAAACATTTCTTTTGTTTTGGATGATCAAGATCAACAAGCCTTTGATGTATTGGAAAAGGCCCTTTCCTTGACACCTTTGATAAGTCCCCCCAAATTTGACAATGATTTCATCCTTTACATCTTCGCCTCACAAATTTCTATTGTTGGAGTCTTATTTCATGATGGGATCGATGGATACTATGTTAGTAAGAACCTATTCAAACCCACCTTGTCTTATTCCCATGAAGACAAGTTGGGTTTGGTTGTCATAATTTCTATACAAAATATATTCCATTACATTTTAATGCATTGAATAAAGGTAGTCACTAACTCCAACCTCATTTCCTTCCTATTGATTCAATGATTCATCGGTGGGAAGTATGCTTGTTGGATTTTCATTCTTTAGGATTTTGACCTTGATTTCATGACCCCCAAGAGTAACAAAGGATTGGCCCTTGCTAAGTTCATCTATGAATTCCCCACTAGTGCGCAAGATCCACCACTCAATTATGACCTACCCAATGAGAACCTATTTTCCATATCAATTAATGATATTTTGTATGGAGACATCATCACATACATGTGGACCCAAAAGTTCAATCCCCATTTTACACGTGATGATTGACAACACATACATCATCAATCTACCCATTATATCCTCATTGAAGGAGACCTTTACATTCAAGGGATTGATACACTCTTTTGATGGTGCCTCACCCATATGGAAGATGGTAAAGTCTTGAATTCTCACCATAGTGGCTCTTGTAGTGGTCACCTTTATGGAATGAACATTACCCAAAGTATTATTCATGCTAGGTATTTATGGTCTTATCTCTTCGCTTATTGCATCCAAGAAGTTAAGAACTGCACCATATGTCAGCCTTTTTCCCCAAAAGTATGAACCCCATTGACCCTATTGCACCCTATTATCACCTATGGACCATTTTTCAAATGAGCCTTTGACTTCATGGAGTGAAATACCCCTTCCTCTAGTGGACAAAAATACATCATTGTGACCATCAATTATTTCACTAAATGGGATGAAGCCATGTTAATGTTCAATAATACTGCAGCTATTGTAGCTCGTTTCTTCTTTAACCATGTGATTTCTCACTTCAGTGTCCCAACGTAATTGGTTTCTGAACATGTTTGACATTTTGAAGATCAAATCTAGGATGATTTTTCAACCATGTTGGGTTTTGAGGATCAATACTCCTCACGTTACTACCCGATATCAATAAAATACTTAAAACCATGCTCCAATGCACAGTTGAAAAACACAAGACCATATGACACCACATGCTCTTCCCATATTTATAGGCATATCATACGTATGCCAATATTTCCATTGGATTCACACCCTTCCATATTGTCCATGGTGCTATGGGGAAAATCCCCCTAATCTAGGTCTAGCAACTAGGTAGAGCCTTGACACCTTAAAAGACATAAAATATTCTATTCTACCTGAAACCAAACAAAACCTTGTGATAATTAAGGGAAGAGAGGGAAGATATAATTGTGTACCTAAATCACTTATGGATGATTTCGATCCCTTCTGGTTGTTGTCTGTTCCACGATTGTAGGCCTCCTCCCAAAGATGGCCTAAAAAATGTTATAGAAAAAACTATGACAACATATGCTTAATTATCAAGATTATTTAAAGAGTTAGTTATTCATGAAAAAATTCATAAGAACAAACACATAGACATAAAGATACAGGACAAGAAATATTATCTTTTATTAATAACAAAATTGGAGGTTACAACCTGAATTTTGATGGTGCCACTCCATGAACCTCACCCAGGTTCCTCTACTTTGTCTCCAACTGCAATATTCCCAATACTATACTCACCACCAACATGCCAATATAAATGGAAAGGATTGATGCAGGAGCATCGCCAACATCAAGTGAGCTAGCATGGAAGCGAAGGACAGCTGGACAAGCCATCACAAATTTTGAATTTCTCTTGGAGTTGATGCGCGAACATAAATGTGGCAATTTAATGAAGCGCACTTGTATAATGTAAATGGACCTTGAGCGATTTTCTCTCATCCTTAGTAGGTAGAAGGCATTTAAAGTAGTTAATGCAAGTAGATAGAATTCAATTCTAGATTAGACAGTTTTTTAGCACAAGAGGGAAATGGGATATAGACACCCTCATTGTGTATTGCAGCATTAGATGAGATGAGAAGCATTATTGAGTAGTGAGCATAGAAGAAGAGTAGAGAGCTGCATAAGAACACCCATGTATAGATATTTGGATTAATAGAAGAGTTTGATTCAAATTCATGGTTTCGTGTTTGTTCTCTTTTTATTGATGTTGAATGATATGCTCATGAATGTTTGCTTCCTGTTATACATTTTCTTTATATGTTGTGTATATGATTTCACATTTGAGTTTGAAGCCTGAAAGGAAGTAGGAATGAGTTTCAATTGTTTCTCTACCTGAGCCAGGGTTCCTGCAAGGAGTGCAGTCGAATTTTCCGCAAGGAGTGCGTTGACAGAGGATTCAGATAGGGTAACTTTTGTTCTCATTCAGAAGGTGCAGTTAGGCATAGGAGCCGTGCAAGGAGTGCGCAGGAAAAGTGAAGTTTCAGGGTTGCAAACCTGAAAAAAGAATTCAGAGACTGTTGCTGTAGGTGTGCGCAGGGTCGAAGTAAATTCAACACTTGGAAGTGTCTGAAGGTTGTCGCAAGGAGTGTGTGTAAGAGTCTTATTTGAGACTCAGAGTTGGAGACAGTCCAGAAGGATCTGAATCTCCAAAGGGTTGTTGAAGGTAGGAAAGGAGGCCAAGTACCTCAAAAGATTGTAAGAAGGTGTCATAATTTGCGCTGCAGGAGGACGAGTTCTGTAGGGAGAGAAACACTTTGGTTAGTTGTGAAGAGATTCTCAGAGGAAAGAAACGGACGATCGGAATTCTCTTAGGAGAATTCATGAAATTTTGTGAGCCATTAGATCTCACAGAGGAGTAGGGGAGATACAACGAGTATTCCCTAAAGGTTCAAATCTCAGGAGGGGCAAGATCGTAGATCCGAGCCACAAGGGCCGTCGGATTTACATGTGGAATCCCATATCGAGGTTTCATGGGTTGAAGTCCCGTAAACATTGCAACGGGAATTGCGATATCACGAAAAGAGATATCCGGACAACTAAGTGGAATTGTGTGGGGCCACAGAGGAGTCAGCGAGCGGACAGGTGGCACACCATTTCAGAGTTTCGTGGAGTGAAGTCCTGAACTCATTACATCAAGATTCACAATATTGCGAAGTCTGAAATCCCGACAAAGGTGATGTAGCGTTGAAAATTCTAACTCACGAAGTGTATCGGAGTTTCAGCAAATCAGGGTTCGGGAGTCAGTGAGACAAGTTGTTGGACATCGTGAGTGCCAAAATCGTGATAGGGAAAATCCCAAAGGAAAAAGGGAAAGGTCAGCGTTGACTATTTTGGGAGTCGGGGATTCGAGAGTCCAACGCTTGATCACTGACCTCACGAAGTCGCGAAGTCCGATCTCCCAAGTGTAAAGAGGGGATCCCATGAGAGTTGTTGTGGGAGCAGATTTCCTGATAGGGAAATAGAAGAGCCATTTAGAGTTCTTCGGGTCGTGGAAAAAGGAAAGATCATGTGTTGACATGGACCTTCTGACCTGCGGGTTGAGGGCATCGACATCAGTTTGGTATCAGATCCCAGAAAGGTTCTTTGCTTTCTGTAGCAACGAAAGAAGAATTCACCATGCCGCCAAGGAGAAGGGACATGCAAACAACCGATCCACCAGAGGAGAGGGAAATACTGAGAAAAAGAGGCCGAGGTAGAAGTCAGCCCAGAGGCAAGCCAGTTGCCCAGGAAAAATATTAGAATCCCAAGGAGCACTGGAAGAAACCTCAAACTCGAACTCAGAGAGGTGGAACCTCACAGCGAGGGCAGCATACTGAGCAGAGAGGAGATTATGCTGACAACAACACTTTTCCTCATACTAGAGGTAGAGGAAGAGGAAGAGGTGGATTAATAACATGCTTCACATGTGGAAAGAATGGGAACAAGTCTTATGAGTGTCTAGATAAAAATAAAGGAAGTGGAGAATCTCACATCACCAAAGCACAGAGGCGGGATGTTGAGGCAAAAGATGCTGAAGGCAGAAAATCGTTGATGATGAGAAAAGTCCTTTTGACACTAGATAAGGAGGTGGAGAGTTCAGTCCAAAGGACCAGACTTTTTCGGACTACTTGCAAGACCAAGGACAAGGTATGGAAGGTCATCGTGGATAGTGGTAGCATGGATAATCTTGTTTCAACCGAGATGGTAGAAAAGCTAGAGCTGGAGACGACTGATCATCCAAGCCCATACAGAGTTTCGTGGCTATAGAAAGGACACCAAGTAATTGTCACTAAACAATGTTTAGTTGAATTTAAGATAGGGGGATATAATGATAAGATCTTCTGTGATGTCATTCCTATGGATGTTTGTCATCTATTGTTGGGTAGACCATGGAAATATGACATAAATGTGATTCATGATGGGAGAATGAACACATACACCCTAGAGAAGAATGGGAGGACTCACATATTGCTTCCAATTAAGGATAAGGAGGTGAAACCGGAAGTAAGAAACATAGTACTTCTCATGAGTGGGAGGGAACTTCTTACAGAGGTTAAGAAGAAGGAGGATACATAGTTTATTGTGGTCAGGAAACCAAGAATTGTTTTGACCAGCACCAGGGTAGATGATTTACCAGAGGAAGTTCAGGAACTGTTGGAAGAGTTCACTGACATAGTAGTGGATGAATTACCTCGTTCGTTGCCACCGATCAGAAGTGTGAGTCATCATATTGATATCATACCAGGAGCCAGTTTTCCAAATAAAGACGTGTACAGATTGATGCCACAAGAAAATGAAGAAGTTAAGAGGCAAGTACAGGATTTATTGGACAAAGGTTTGGTCAGGGAAAGCTTGAGTCCATGTGTTGTTCCAACAGTACTCAGTCCGAAGAAATATGGAGGTTGGAGGATGTGTATTGACTCAAGAGAGATCAACAAGATAACCATCAGGTACATATTTCCATTATAGAGGATGGACGATCTGATGGATTGCTTGAGTGGAGCAAAGTATTTTTCAAAAATTGATTTGAAAAGCGGTTATCACCAGATCCGCATGAGAGAAGGTGACGAATGGAAGACAACATTCAAGACAAACGAAGGGTTGTATGAATGGCTCATTATGTCATTTGGCTTAACAAATGCGTCGAGTACCTTCATGAGGTTGATGAACGAAGTCCTAAGGGAGTTCATCGGGAAATTTGTCATTGTGTATTTAGATGACATATTGATCTACAGTAAAACAGTGGCAGAGCATCTGAAGCATTTGGCTACAGTGATGCAAATATTGCAGCAGGAAGAGTTGTTGATAAACATGAAGAAATCCTCGTTTATGAAGACAGAACTCATTTACTTGGGGTTCGTTATTTCGGCAAATGAGTTGAGGATGGATCAAGATAAGGTGGAGGTAATCAAGAATTGGCCATCACCGAGGAATGCTTTCGAGGTGAGAAGTTTTCACGAATTGGCTAGTTTCTACCGGAAGTTTATTAGGAATTTCAGTGGAATCAGTGCAGCGATGATGGACAAAGTGAAGAAAAGACACAAGTCTTTTCACTGGAAAGAAGAAGCTGAAAAGAGTTTTAATCTGTTGAAGAGGAAGACTACGGAACAACCAATTTTGGTGTTGCCATATTTCCAGAAGAAATTTCAAGTGAAATGCGATGCAAGCAGATTTGTAATCGGGGCAGTCTTAAGTCAGGAAGATAGGCTGATAGCATATTTCAGTGAGAAGTTGAATGAGGCGAAAGTGAAATACTCCACTTATGATAAGGAGTTCCATGCTATTTTTCAAGCATTGAAGAAATGGAGACATTACTTGATCCCGAAGAAATTTGTCTTATACAGTGACAATCATGCACTGCAGTTTGTGACTGAACAGGAAAATTTGAATCAGAGACACGTCAAATGGGTTGAGTATATGCAGAATTTCACTTTTGTGATTAAACATATTTCTGGTACTGCTAACAAAGTTGCTGATGCTTTGAGAAGGAAGTGTTTGTTGCTGCAGGAGTTCAAAGTCAAAATGTTGGGTTTTGATGACCTCAAGGACATCTATGCAGATGATCAGGATTTTAAAGAGGGGTATGAAGTAGGTGAGAATCCAGTTCTCAGAGATAGAAACTAGTTGGTAGAATACATGATCTAGGAGGGATTACTGTTTAGAGGTAATAAACTGTGTATTCCAAAATTCTCCATGAGGGAGAACTTATTGAAAGAGAAACACAGTGGAGGATTGGCAGGGCACTTTGGCCATGACAATACATTTGCAAAGCTGAATGAGTCATACTTTTGGCCGAGAATGCAAGCATACGTCATGAGATTCGTGGACAAATGCAAAATTTTCCATCATTCGAAGGGAAGGAAGAAGAATGCGGGGTTTTATCAACCATTTCCCATACCAGAGAGGCCGTGGGATGCAATTAGCATGGATTTTGTATTGGGGTTTCCAAGAACACAAAGGGGATTTGATTCAATCTTTGTGGTGGTGGATAGATTTTCCAAGATGGCACACTTCATTCCATGTTAGAAAACCAGTGACGCAACTCACATTGCGAATCCATTTTTCAAAGAGGTCATTCGACTTCATGGCTTACCAAGAAGCATAGTTTCGGATTGCGACACCAAATTCATAGAGAATTTTTGGAGGACCTTATGGAAGAAGTTGGGGACTAACTTGTCGTTTAGTTTGGCTTATCATCCTTAGACGGATGGACAGACAGAAGTGGTAAACAAAAGTTTGGGAGACTTGCTGAGAAGCTTGGTGACAGAACACCACAGCTAGTGGGACAACATATTAGTACAGGCAGAGTTCTATTATAACGACTCATTTAATAGAAGCACATGGTAGAGTCCATTTCAAATTGTCTATGGCATGCAACCAAGGGGAATTTATGAATTGAGGGATTCATAACAGATTTCAACTAAGAGTGCTAGTGTAGAAGAATTCACAGAGGCGATGAAGGAACTTCACAGCCAGGTGAAGGAGCGGTTGCAGAAATCAAACTAGGAGTATAAACGTAGAGTCGATCAACACAAGATACAAGAGTTGGTGATTTTGTTCTGGCACATTTGAGGAAGGAAAGGTTCCCGAGGGGGACATATAATAAGCTGAAGATGAAGAAAATCGGGCCATGTAGGGTCTTGAAGAAATTTGGGATGAATGCTTACGAGATTGAATTACCCGATGGGATCGGAATTTATTCGATATTCAGTATCTCGGATTTGTACCCATATAAAGCTGAGGAAGAAGCGACACAAAAAAAACAACTAGAGGTGCAGTGGTGAAAGAAGATGCCAGTTGCAGATAAGCTGCAGATGGAGTGCATATTGGATAAGAGAGTGAGTAAGAAGACCAAGTGAAAAGAATACTTTGAATATCTGGTCAAATGGAAGAACCATCCAGTTGAAGATGCCAGCTGGGAGAACGAAGAAGAAATCAAGAAGCATGGACAGACCATGCGTGAGCTCATGGACAGGAGCCCATGAAAATTTTCAAGCCAGGAAGTATCATGCAGGAGCATCGCCAACATCAAGCAAGCCAGCGCGGAAGCGAAGGACAGCTGGACAAGCCAGCACAAATTTTGAATTTCTCTTGGAGTTGATGCGCAAACATAAATGTGGAAATTTAATGAAGCGCACTTGTATAATGTAAATGGACCTTGAGCGATTTTCTCTCATCCTTAGTAGGTAGAAGGCATTTAAAGTAGTTAATGCAGGTAGATAGAATTCAATTCTAGATTAGACAGTTTTTTAGCGCAAGAGGGAAACAGGATATAGAGACCCTCATTGTGTATTGTAGCATTTGATGAGATCAGAAGCATTATTGAGTAGTGAGCATAGAAGAAGAGCAGAGAGCTGTGTAAGAACACCCATGTACAAATATTTGGATTAATAGAAGAGTTTGATTCAAATTCATGGTTTCATGTTTGTTCTCTGTGTATTGATGTTGAACGATATGCTCATGAATGTTTGCGTCCTATTATACATTTACTTTATATGCTGTGTATATGATTTCATGTTTGAGTTTGAAGCCTGAAAGGAAGTAGGAATGAGTTTCAATTGTTTCTCTACCTGAGCCAGGGTTCCTGCAAGGAGTGCAGTCGAATTGTCCGCAAGGAGTGCGTTGACAGAGGATTCAGATAGGGTAACTTTTGTTCTAATTCAAAAGGTGCAGTTAGGCACAGGAGCCGTGCAAGGAGTGCGCAAGCCAAGTGAAGTTTTAGGGTTGTGAACCTGAGAAAAGAATTCAGAGACTGCTGTTGCAGGTGTGCGCAGGGTCGAAGTAAATTCAGCACTTGGAAGTGTCTAAAGGTTGCCGCAAGGAATGCATGAAAGAGTCTTTTCTAAGACTCGATGTTGGAGACAGTCCAGAAGGATATGAATCTCCAAAGGGTTGTTGAAGGCAGGAAAGGAGGCCAAGTACCTCAAAATATTGTAAGAAGGCGTCGTAATTTTGCACCACAGGAGGACGAGTTCCGCAGGGAGAGAAATACTTTGGTTAGTTGTGCAGAGATTCTCAGAGGAAAGAAACGGACGGTCGGATTTCTCTAAGGAGAATTCATGAAATTTCATGAGCCGTTAGATCTCACAGAGGAGCAGGGGAGATACGGCGAGTATTCCCTAAAGGTTCAAATCTCAGGAGGGGCAGGACTGTAGATCCGAGCCACAAGGGCCGTCGGATTTACACGTGGAATCCCATATCGAGGTTTCGTCGGTTGAAGTCCCATAAACATTGCAACGGGAATTGCGATATCATGAAATGCGATATCTCGATAGCTAAGTGGAATTGTGTGGGGCCACAAAGGAGTCAACAAGCGGACAAGTGGCACACCATTTCGAAGTTTCGTGGAGTGAAGTCCCGAACTCATTACATCAAGATTCGTGATATTGTGAAGTCTGAAATCTCGACAGAGGTGATGTAGCGTTGATAAGTCCAACTCGCGAAGTGTATCGGAGTTTCGGCAAATCGGGCTTCGGGATTCAGTGAGACAAGTTGTTCGACATCGCGAGTGCCGAAATCGTGATAGGAAAAATCCCGAAGGAAAAAGGGAAAGGTCAGCGTTGATTGTTTCGGGAGTCGGGGATTCGAGAGTCCAATGCTCGACCACTGACCTCGTGAAGTCGCGAAGTCTGATCTCCCAAGTGTAAAGAGGGGATCCCATGAGAGTTGCTGTGGGAGAAGATTTCCCGATAGGGAAATAGAAGAGCCATTTAGAGTTCTTTGGGCCATGGAAAAAGGAAAGATCCTATGTTGACGTGGACCTTCCGACCTGTGGGTTGAGGTCGTCGGCATCAAGGATGGATGGTATAAGGAGGATGGATGGAAGGTAATGTTGAGGATGAAACTCAGATCAGAATGCAGAAGGCTTGAAATACAAGGGAGAAATTTTGTCATAGTTCTCTTGCCTCTAGTTTGATATCTCCAAATGACCCCCCTATGGCCCTTTTTATATGAGAAAATGATGGTTAATTTGTTGCAAAAAGGGCTATAGGAGGTAATATGGTTGCAAAACCTAAGATATCCCGTAAAATCCACTGGAAAGCACAGATTTTATATTTTTTTGTCATTTTTTAGAGTACGCGTGATCTCGATTTTATCAGAAGAATGAAATGAATATAGATTATTAAAATATGCTTAACATAGAATAACATAGATACAGTAAAACTAGTTTTCTATTCAATAAGGAAATAAGTTGAAACTGTAAAATGCAGCGGAAAACAAGCTTGTTGGAATGGTCGCGACTTATCTCTGAGAAGAGATGTGATGATTGTGTTCATTCACAAGAAGATGATTAAAATGAGGCTCTGAAGGCCTTTCTACAATAAACATGAATGTCAAAAACCCTAGAAATCGAAAAACCTAACCCTAATAGACGAAGCGCCAAAAGTCATGTGGGCCCCGTTTGGGTAAGTTAGTACATCAATTTCTCAGGGTCGTAACTTTTGCATACGATCTTCGTTTTAGGCAGAGCATGGCCCATTGGAAACCTCTATCCGAGGACTACACATTTTGAAATTATATATCAAAGGTCATTTATGAATGTGGCGAGCCCTAAAAGTGTTGTTTAGGGCCTCAAAATGGCCCCGCAAGTCAAGGGTCCGAAAACTACAAAAAAAACTGCCAAAATGAACCAGTTGGTATAGGTGGGAGGCCACCGAAATCCATCTGGATCAATCCTCCCCCCTTAGGAATCAATGGTATCCATTTCATTGAGTTCCCCCATTAGATGAGGAATTGTCTATTGAATTTGTCCCCAGGTGAGACACTTGCCTTGGTGCAGGAGCTGCCCTGCTTTGACAACTCAATAAAGCTGGATCATTTGTTGTCGAGTGCCCTTGATCTATGTGTCCACAATCTGATCACTGGATTCCTATTGCATGCAAT
>ML780582.1:113868-178464 GCA_009831015.1 Picea engelmannii
CCAACCTAAAACTTATGTGACACCCATTGTTGATCATGGTGCTTCTTTTACTTGGCATTGGAATTCTGTAAAATATCCTAAACCTATTGGTGGATGTGTTGGATCTACTCAATGAATCGGGTGGCTTTGTCAGCTTCTAGTGGAGCATGGGATGATTTAGTCAAGGTGGTCGCCAGGGGTAGTGCAACATCCATGGGGCCTAATGGTTGGAATCCCAACCCCACTTGAAAGGGGTTGTGGCTAGTTGAGCTATGGAGGGCTCGGTTGTAGCTATGTTGGACATAGGGAAGACTCTCATCCCATCTGTGGGGGTGCTTGGAATTGTACATGTGTAGGATATGTACGATCATCTGATTGACGACCTCAGTTTGGCCATCTATCTGGGGGTGGAAGGCAATGGATTTAGTGAGCTTGGTATCCAGTAGTGACTAGAGACTCGACTAGAATGTGATGAGGAACCAACTGTCCTAATCTGAAACAATGGTTTGTGGTATCCCAAAATGTACACAGACACATTCAAAGAAGATATTGACAGTGGCATATGCAGTGATGTTCTTCTTGCAGGTGGCCAGAATTGCCATCTTGAAAAAGAAATCAACAACCAAAAAGACACAGTCATTGCCCCTCTTGGTGGACTGGAGACCCGACATGTAGTCCATGTAGATGGATTCGCACGAATTTTGAAGAGTAGGAAGAGGGGTTTATAAGCCCTATTTCTTAGTGGTCTGTTTGGAAATAGTGCAAACGGTGCAGGACCTAATATACTTGTCGATATCCTGTCGAATTTTCGGCCCATAGAAATGTTTCTATGGCACTGCCACTGTCTTTTTGACACCAAAGTGTCCTGCCACCCGACTATAGTGAGATTACCAAATAGCTTTGCGTGCTCTTTTGATGGAACGCAAAGATGGCCAAGATGACACAACAACTAGTTCTGAAGATGGAAATTAGAGACCACTAATTTTTATCCTATCATTTGGTCGATGGTGGAGAAGTCGAGGTTTGTCTCATAGATGTGGGGCCATATAGAGGTCTCATGGACGCAAGAGTATAGCACCATGGTGAGTGTCGCGACTGGAGGTCGGCTGAGAAAATCAACAACTTGGTTGGTACTTCTTGTTTTATACTTGATGTTGAGGTGGAACTAATATAAGTATGTGGACCACTTCTGATGGTGGTCATTTTGCAATTTTCCTTGGGTCTGCATGAACTATAGTTCCTTTTGATCAGTGTGGATGACTTTCTCCTTCCCTAGAATGTAATGTCTCCACTGGCGGCATGCTTTCACAATGGAGTACATTTATTTGTCATAAGTAGGGTACTTACAGACAACATCTAATAGTGTCTCACTATGATATGCCACGGGGTGGCTATGTTGAGTGAGAGAGACACCCACAACAAAGTCTGAAGCATCTGTATTGATCTCAAAGGGATGATGCAGGTCCTGTAATGAAATTACTAGGGATGAACACAAACACTGCTTCAATTCATCGAAGGATTGTTGTTGGGACAGGCCCCACACAAATGTTTCATTACCGCCACCTCTGGTTACTTTGTTGAGGGCCCATGTGATATGAGAGACTCCCAACACAAACCTGTGATAGAAATTGGTGAGGCCCAAGAAGCTCTGAAGCTCAGTGAGTGTGGTTGGGGCTGGACAGTCATGGATGGATTGGATATTGGCTGGATTCACATCCACACCATGTTGATCAACGATGTAGCCTAAGTAATGGACCATGTCCATGCCGAGGGATCATTTTCCCAAGTTTTCATACAGTTTGTGCTACCGCATGGTGTGCAAAACCTATTGACTATGCTGCAAGTGTTCCTCCCAAGTCTTGTTGCATATGAGGATGTCATCCAGATACACCACTACAAAAGTGTTGGTGAAAGGTCATAGGATATCGTCCATCATCCTCATAAAATTTGTTGGAGAATTTCTCAAGACAAAGGGCATGACCAACCATTCAAAAATACCTTCTTTTCACTTGAAGGTGGTATTCCATACATCTGTTTGTTCTATTGGGACCTGGTGGTATCCAGAATTCAGATCAATATTACTGAAGTATTTGTCCCCTGTGAGGCGATCAAGGAGGTCGTCGATTCAGGGAATCGGGTATTGATTCTAGACTATGATTTTATTCAGATCCTAATAATCAATGCATAGTTGCCAGGGCCCATCTTTCTTCTGCACCAGTACTATTGGGCTCCCACAAGGCGATAATCTAGGATGGATGTGCCCCTTGTGGAGCAGTTATTGGACCTTCCTCTTCATCTCCTTGTTTTCTAACAAAGAGCGGTGCCAGACCGACCCATTGGGTAGAGGTGCATCTGGGGTCGGATCGATGGGAATCTTGACCTAGTAGTGCAAAGGTACCCTGGTAGGAGAGGAGAAGATATCTAATTATTCTTCCACGACATTATCCACTTTCCTCTTTTGCATGGAGAGATCGACCATGGAGGCCCTGGATGTGGCTACAATATTTCTCTTACTCTGAGAGTGAATCATAGAGAAGACAATTTTCCCGGTTTGAGAGATGACATTCCTGCATTGCTTGGTAGAGATCAAGGAAATAACACTAGCAGGGACTACCTCGGGTATCCTGTACAATTTCCTGTTCAAAGTAATAATAACACTACGAGGAATAGAATCATATACAACATGACGTTTCCATAAAAAATGTTGGCCCAAAATAGCATTACAAAATTTGAGAGGAGAAACATCACACAATACCTCGTATTTGAAGGGCTTGATGTCATACGATAGTCGACACTGTTGTCTAATGCGGAGAACGCTTCCTTGGCAGAGCCATCCAATGGTGTAGGGCTACAGGTGCGACATTGTTGGCAGGGCCAGCCACTTGATGACCTCTATTGAGATGAGGTTCTTCTGGCTACCACTATTAATGATGAAGTGCAGTGGGGTTCCTTTTACACACATCTATGAATGGAAAAGGCGCTCTCCTTATTTTGTCTCTTCAGGTTCACTACGTTGGAGCTTGGTGGTAGCGACGATGGCACTAGGTTCTATGTCAATGATCTATATTCCCCTTTCTAGTTCTGACTCAAAGTCAGAACCCGCAACTGATTTAGAGGCTTTCACTTCAGCCACTGACGACTCCTTTGAGAAGAAATCAAAAGTGTTATGCAAAGGGCTCTTATGGAAGTCACACCACTTCTCGGTATCCTTCTTTGTCTTTCTGGTGTCCTTCTTTGCTTGCAGCTTGGACTGTTTTTCCTGATACTGTCCACATTTTCTTTGTCATTTTTTCTATAGGTCGGGGATGCCCTTTCTTGGTTTTGTCTGTGAGGGGTTTCTAGGATAAAATTGTCTCATCTTTTGTTTGAGTTTCTGCTCAATTTTGACGGCATATCAATAGGCCGGACCCAAGGACGAGATGTCCAGATATTCCATTTTTATCTGGATGTATCTATGCAGAGCATCGCGATACTTGAGCACCAGATGTCTCTCTGAATATTTGATACCTATCTTGGTGCACAGGGTATGGAAGATATTTGTGAAATCTAGCACTGCTTGGTCTCTTTGTTGCTGCAATGTGGTCCATTTGGTATACAATTCATCATAACTTCCGACAAACTAGTATTTTTCCTCAATAGAATCCCTGAAGGATTCCCAAGTGGCCGCGACTGTAAATAATGAGGGTTCCTCTGTTTCCCTTTTCTCACATAAAGTTTTCCACCAATATTTGACATGGGGAACGTCTTTGAGGAGCGCAAAAGTAATTTTGTTCTCTATTTGAAAAGTTATGGACAAAACAATACCCTTCTAGTAGATTCAACCACATGTCTACAACATCTTCATCTATCTTACCTTCAAATATAGGAATATTGAAGATGATTTGTACCTTGAAGGGGGCGATGCCTGCGCTCAAGGAAGATGCATCACATGTTGGTAGTCGTCGAAGGATTTGCACAAAACTATCCATCATACCATTCCTTTGTTGCGTGAGGGATTCCTCAAGCAACATTTGAAAGGATATCATGTCCCATCATCTTTCATTTCTCCTTCCATGAGAGGTCATTTGGGTGTGCGAGAGATTTTGTCCTCAAGAGAAACAATATCGAGACTGTTGGGCCCTTCATTTTTGGATAAGGAGTTTCCCAAGAAGGACTACAATCCCAGTTTTGGCCTAGTACGAGTTGCACAAGATTCAGAAGAAGCTAGACAATAGAGAAAGGAGAAGCAACATAAATCAGTGCAAAAATGACAGCGCAATGCTAACAAAACAAAAGAGGTTGCAACAGAAAAAGAAAGTGTTCAAGCCAAAGCCAAAAGACACGACTTAGATTATATATAGGTATGAATGTAATTGTAAAAGGGTTGTTGATTCTAGTTGATTTTGGTTGGTTGTTTATTTTTGAGTCGTGATTGTAAAAGGGTTTTGTTCAATTCTTCCCTTGTTGTTAGGTTGATGTAATAGTTGTTGTCTACTGCTGAGAAGTCAGATTTCGAGTCTATAATGTAATTTGTACACCATTTTGGGCATTAGAGCTCTATGACATGAGTCCAGAGACAAGAGTCTATAACAGAGAATTGATATGTATCTTTGAGATTGTAATTGAGGAAGATCAAAAGATGATATATGAAGAAGGATCCAAAATTTCAAAATACGATGTGTCTTTTTGTGTTATACTTATGCATTGTATATTTACAGTACTTATTTATGGTTCATAAGTAGTTTGAATGCTTTTCCACAACATAAGTAGTTTCAATTCTTGTGCATATGAGTTCAGATATGTTCTGTAGCTACATGTCTTGCGCAAGATCAGGATGAATCTTGAAGGTTCTATGAATTCCCCTAAGTATTTTCCTTTCCCTTCTCTATCCTTTTGTCTCAACAGTGATTCGGGTGAGACTTCTTCTCTTCAGAGGAGTTGAAAATGAAAATGCTCTAGAATCCTCAGTACCTTTTGTTGGTAACTTGAGAAGGACACTGGTCTGATCAAACATGCACCAACAAAATGATTATGTTGTCGAGACCTGCGTTAAAAGGGAACCTGTAGGGAGGATGCTTCAACGAATTCATAGATATAATATTTACCAATGGTGGGAAATAAATTGTTGAGAAGAAAATATGTGGAAGACACCCATGAGGCAGTCTTTTACTCAGAAAGATTGAGCGACCAATAAGAAATATTATGGGTTAAGTTCCCAGAAGAAATTTTCCATTGGATAAATAGGCTCCAAGAAGCTCCAAAGTTCCAACAACGAGTCAAGAGGACCTGTACTTCGGACAGAAAAAATATTGCAGCACTTCATCGATTGGATAGTCCAGTCACATGAGCGATTTATTTCTGGGTCAATACCACATTAGAAGGATATATTATTGATTTTGAAGCTAAGAATCAACAATATTTTTCATGAGCATATGCGGATTTCAAGAAAGAATCAAGGGGAAGACTGTTGAGAGAAATCCCCCTGTGGATTAAAGATTTCTTAATGGAAGAGGGGATGCTAATTATGTCCCCAACTGTGATGGAAACGTAAACATCCTCACTTGGGGTAGGGAGAAGTTGGGGTAGCGTCATGTCCTAAGAGAGGAGAAGGGTTATTTGATAAGTGGTGGAAACAATAAGAAATGGACTCAAGAGATGAGAGAGGCTTGGAAAGAGCCTCTATAATTGAGAAGTGGTGGTGCAACAAGAGAAAGAAAGAAAAAAGATACTCCAAGAAGTTTCAAAAATAATTTGGACCAGGAGAAGTAGAGGAAATACAGATGGAAGAGTTGCGGAAGATGAGAAGACAGGAAAGACTAGCTAGCCAATGATTAAGTGAGAGAGAAGCACATAAAGAAAGAAGTCCACAGGAGGGTGGACAAGAAGGAGAAGGTGTAGAAGTAATATAGGATTAAGTTGACATGGATCTTGAAGAGGAAACAAAATATTCAACCTCGATGACAGGAAATATTAGGAATCCGGATGAAGAGACCACTCTAGAGGAAGAAAATGAGACCCCCCAGATCAAATAAAACCACTCTGAAGCTAGTGGTGCTAGCCCCGAATCACCCATACCCCAAGTGTCTTCTATACAAGTGGTAAGTTCAATACTACCCTCCTATGATAGATCATGCGATGTTTGTCAAAGAGTGGGTAAGCCATCACGATGAGATGAATTACCACTTCAACAAGTTCGAGCTCTACAGGCATTTGAGAAGTGGGCGGTTTACTTCATTAGACTGATAAACCCCATAGCTAAGCATTCAAAGGCAAGGTACATCATTACCACAACTGACTACCTTACACATTGGGCTGAGGCAGTAGCTGTTCAGGATTGATTAACCGATACAACTGCTAGGTTAATTTTTGATAATATTATCACTCGATTTGGATGTCCTAGGATCCTAAATAGTGATCAGGGAGCTCATTTGATTAGTAGCACTATAGAAAATCTCACATTAGAGTTCCTGATTTAACATCATAAAAGAAACCCCTACCACCTACAAGCCAATGTAACAGTAGAAGCATTTAACAAGATTTTGGAGAGAGGGTTAACAAAATTCTGTTGCACAAAATGGGAAGATTGGGATGAAAAAGTTCCAGTAGTACAATGGGCTTATAGGATAACCACAAAGAAACTCCATAGGTACAAGACATTTCATCCAGTTTATGGGAAGGAGGATGTGGTGCCTGCATAATTCATCACTCCAACTTTGTGCATTGCACATATCACACACATGTCGGAGGAAGAATCAGTGGCACAGAGACTCAAGGAATTACAAGAACTCAAAGACACTAGATTTCTAGCAGACTTCCATCAGTCAGTTGAGAAAGAAAGGAAAAAATCTTGGCATGACAGACACATTAAGACTAAAGTATTTGCGCAAGGAGACAAGGTTCTACTCTATGAAAGTTGGTACCAGAAGCATCCTGGCATGCTGCGCATGCATTGGTTGGGACCATTTATAGTTGTGGAGATCTGACCCTCAGGAGCAGTCAGACTTGCGTAACTGGATGGTATGCTACGGCCAGGATGGCTGAATGGCACTCACCTGAAACCCTATATGTCTCAGAACTGCGAAAAAAGGATCGTTTCTCTAGTCCAAAGGAGCATGTACAGTAGTCAGATTTGAGTTTTATGCAATTTTTGTAAATTCAATTAATAAAGTCGATGAGTGAAATGTTGCGTCACGACATGTAGTTCATTTCCTTTTCTGTTTAAGTGTTGTTTGATGCATAAATTCTTACTTAGCAGTGCATGATTAGAAGCATAAAAGAACCCATTAATGACAATCATTAATATGACGGGGACCCCTTTGTGGTTAGAGGGAGAACAAATCTGAACGCAATCTGAGTCCATGTTCCACACGAACCCAGTCTAGTCACAACCTTTATTGCCATTACGGTACCCTGTCTGAATTCAGTTCAGACATAAATCCACAATATGTGAAGATGCCATTGGTATTCGCACTGATATTCCCATCCGTCAAATGGAAAGGTCTAAAATCGACCACATCCCTGTCCAGCTTGCACAGTAAATGACAGAATCACCTAATAGGATTTACCCCGTTAAATTGTCCCATCAGACAACTTAGATCCAAGTTGCATCCAATTGGTCATGATGAACGACAATTATTGTTGAACCTTCCAGCTAAGACCGAGTATAAGTCTCTGAGAAATCATCGTAGAACGCATTGTTTTCAAAGAACTTAGCAATTTCTGAATTTTGTAGAGCGAGCAAGCCTGTGAAGTTTTGAAACCCATAGTTATGATCCCCAATCCTTAGTTCACCGCAGAATTTGTGATAACTCAGAGCCCACAATGTCGAGAGTTGCAGGAAGTTGAAGCACCATGTCTAAATATGCAGTACTAGACGAGCCCTACAACCCCCGAGTTGAGTTTGTGGGTGATCTCAAGGGGAAGGTGGAGCAGGTCAAGATCCTTGCTCTTGACTTAACATAACCAGTCTTGTTCCCCCATATGAACATAAACATCTTCTAGATTATCTATCAAGATGATTTGGGAGGTATGTAGTTCATGTCAAAGATGAAATTCATCAATCTATTTAACTGGACTATCATGAACGTCAGAGACCTACCAGTGTTCGATACCACTGGTGATGTTGCGTGGTGCACCAAATTCCTGATCAGCAGGGTGCACGACAAAAGTCTCTAGTTGGATAGGAGATATCCAATCCTTGCCGAAGACATTCATCATCTTACTGGACTGTCACTCGAGGGCGAGGACGTGTCTAAAGTATTCCAGTGTCCCAGTAAGAACAAAAAGAAGAAAGGGAAGCCCAACCTATATGAAAGGTTCCACACTTAGAGGGGGGGGGTGGCCAACCAAAATTGACTCCATTCTACCAGAGACAGTTGTGACTAACTGCTACATCATAGCCAACAAGGTTATGAGGTCATATTACAAGGGAGAATGCATGCCATATGCATTGTCAGTAGCATACTTTTCCACCAATGGAGCTGTATTCAACTAGTGTAGTTACCTGTAGGAGGAACTACTCGTGGCTTGCAAGGAATCCCAGGAGAAGGGAGACACCTTCACATACAAATACATGTTGATGGAATTCACAATGCTTAAGTGGAATCCACCAGTTGGAAGATCATTGGCACTAGAATACAAGGGGTGCCTTGTGAAGATGTTTGAGCCCTAACATTCCAGGATGGACTTGGAGAATACAACCTTCAATAGCACGATGTTCTCCAAGTGGTACAATGGACTTATCAACACGACCCAGAGGTTGCACATTCCATAGTAGCTCCTCAACTGCAACACGAGGAACATCGCTTTCAGCATGAACCAGAATCATATGTTTGTATGGTCGAGGCATGCTGAAAAGGAGGATTTCCACTCGAGGATGTTGTCGTTCTACCTAGATGAGGAGGCTTTTGACAAAGAGGTAATGTTGTGGCAGGGAGTCAACTAAAACCTGCGCAAGTCGGGGATGCACTACATTTTTCCTGTTGAGATGCTGAAGAAGAAAGGTAAAGAAGCAGGGGTAGGATCAAGCTCAGGACTAGAGGCCCAGAAGAAGGAAGCTCCAACACAGTCAGATTCAGAGGAGGAGGAGGAGACACAACCATTGGAGCACAAGAAACGAACACTATCAATCTTCCTGCAGTTGCTAGAGAAATCCATGTTGACAGGGAAGGATGTTAATGAGATCTCGAGCATTGAATTCATTACATAACTAGTGGATAAGAATTTCATAACTGGGGTCTCGCCGAGTAAAATCCTAAACCCCTAGCCCCTTTCATTCACCATCCCCCGCACTTGATCAGTGGTCAGAGCAACCCGAATCATCCATATTTAGGATGAACCTGAGACCGACACCCTCCATCCACCATCATCATTGAGCTCCCTCCATCACCACCACAACCCCAAAAACCACCAGTCCACCCCAAACCACTGGTCCAGAGCCGATGCAGCTCGATCCCCCAGAACAACTAGAGAGAGAAATCCCAGAAACGAAAAAGGAGTTGCYTGAGTAGAGACCAGAAGTTTATGGTCCAAATCGATAAGTACCATAGCAGAGCCTACATCTGACTGGTCAGAACCCAGACACCCAATACCATAGGTTCAGAAGGAACCTGAGTCAACTTCCAGGAAGAGCGCGACATCTKATCAGGAACAGATGGAGCTAGTTCTCCAAAACCCTCAGCAGTGTGTAGATTTGTTGCAACTCTTCCTAGACATAACATAGGTTCTAACACTTCTTCCATCATCTTTGAGGTCAAGGCTAGTGCCAGGACCATCCGAAGGGGAGGAGGAAGTGGAGAGTCCTTCAGAACACTCAATGACTAGTGAACTTCCACTACAAACTCGAGCACCCAGGGAGGAAGCACCCTCTTCCACTGACCTTGAACAATGTCCAACAACATAATTGGTTGGAATTATTAGAGAATAAATTGATCAACTGGAGCAAAGGCTCCATAAGGCGGAGAGATCTGCAGAGTTCACAAGGGAGAATGTGCTCCTTGTGCAAACATGCAGAAAACAAGAGTAGCATGCAAAGATCCAAGTTGAGCACAGACTAGAAAGAATCCAAGAAAGGATTTTTGAATCCCAGCCAAAGATTCATAAGGTTGCGCCCCATCTTCTTGAATCCAACAATACAGGAGAGACAAAGCATCAGATTGAACTGCCCCAACGAGCATGGTCATAATTGGCCATTTGCGTTGAGCATCTGGAAGTACAGTTGTGGTAAAATCAATAATAAGTAGAGTAATAGCCTAAGAAGTTGCATGAGAAAATGGATAATATAGTGTTGGAAGGCAACAATTACCGAGAAACACTAAATAAGCGTAGAACTGAGTGCACAAATATTTTCAGGGAAGTCATCGATTGGATGGGAATCATCGTTGGACACAACCAGAACTTGGAGGGTATGCGCACTAGAATCCAAGTGTTGAATGAAGAAGTTGTAGCCACCATGGATTCACTGGAGTAACAACAAAAGTTCAACTAGATCCAGTAGGCAAAAAATGAATTGAATGCCCTATTTGAGGTGCAACCCATAGCTAAGAAGGAGCTACATGACTTTCGTCCTATCATTCAGACAATTTATATGAAAATGCATCAAGTCGATGAAACAACATATTCTGAATGGAACTCATTGGTCGCATCCAATCCCAAGGGATGCATTATAGAGGTGACCCAAAAGTTCATCGCAGAGGCCTCACTCCTTGCTAGGAAGTGGCAGGAAAAAGTTGGAAGCTTTCAAGGAGTGAGGAAGCAGGCCTGGGAGTTGGTCCCAAAGTTGGACCCTTTGTTTGAAGAGGAAAAAGAAGAGAAAGTGAAATCAGAAGAGGCCATTGACATCCATATAGATCAACACATGTGATTTTAGTTATGTAGCTAGAGTATGTACGCTAGATTTTAGGCATAAAACAAGCATATGTACGCACTCTTCCTATGAAACAGGGCACATATACCATACAAAAACTGTTTTTTTAGAAGAACTCTAGAAAAAGGGGTTGGAAGATGTATGAATGAGTAGGCCAACATCAAGGATGTATATAAGTGGCATTTTGAGTTATAACACATGGAGAGGAAGAAATATTTCTTGTTGAATTTCATATCCCCTCCCTCCACTTGGCCATTGAACTTCTCCTCAACACTACACCTCTAGAACAATGACTAGTTATGTTGGAGCGATCTAATGAAGATAGTTGTGTTTCCCTACTAACCAACTAAGTGACCAAGAAATTATCCAAATCCTAGTATGAACGCAAGGTCCTCCCTCTTGTTTTCATGAAGGTGATCTTATCTTGGTCTATGACCAAGCCCATGATATCCTAGGTTAGAGAAAATTTGAACCAATGTGGAAGGGCCCCTACACTGTTAAACAATTTTTGGGTAAGGAGGTGTACATCCTTGAGGGCCCCGAAGGTGAAATCCTCCCTATCCCTCAAAATGCAGTCTACGTTAAAAAAATTACCCTTGATAATCCTTTTAGAGTGTTTGTGCATACAATACACATCTTGGAAATCCACCTTTTCCTTTCCTAAACTACATCCATACTGCATATGTCTATTTTCATCACCTAGAAGCATGTTATTTTCATGATACATATACATATAGTGGGACGCATCATGCCCTCCTTCCCATACCTAATCATTTCCTCCCATTATAATCTGATCTAGGGGGCAGGGGGTATCATTCTTGGGTACATGATATCCCCTCTAGCCAATTTTAGAGTTGATCACCATAGTTCATTTTTATACCTCCATTCCCACCCCCGAGGGGATTTACATTAATTTCCCTACCATTGATTACCTCCATTTTCATTTTTCACTTTTGTATTACCACTACCTAGTTTTTTCTTAGGACAATTATATCCACATTACGCATCCACATCCCTTGTTGGTTTCCCATATACAAATAACAATTGGATATTCTTTATTTCATCATACTGGTTGGTTTTTTCTATCCTCCATTAATATATTACAAATATTATATTATCCTCCCAACCATCCCCATGGGAATTATTAGGTGGTTTTCTCCATTTTCTAGTTGGACTTCCCCACTAAGATTCCAATTGGATATTATGTCTCTTAGTACACTAGTTTGATTGTTCTATCCTCGACTAGAATATTACAAATCTTATCTTTTCCTCTGGAGTAACCACATTGGTTTCCTCAAGAGGGCTTCTTCTCTTTTTGGTTGGTGTCCCCCCATATGGATTTCGATTGGGTATCATGTCTCTCAACACACTAGTTTGATTGGTTTTATCCTCAACACACACTTGGGACCTGTACACTTGAAAATCCAATGCTCTAGTTGATTATACCATCATCCCAAAGATGTTTGATATGAAATATATATCAAGAGGGTGTTTCTCTTTAGGTATTCCCCCACGTGTTTCAAAATTAGGAGTCACTTCCAAATCTATGAAATCACCTATTTTTGTTTGGATATTGGGCCTACACATACTCTTTCACTATTTGGCATCGATGGAATCTTCCCTATTGACATCAACACCTCCATTCTAGGGTTTAGTACTATGTACCCTAGTACCTATCCACCCCTATGATGGGTTACCCTGAACTAATATGAGAGATTCATAATCTCTCTCAGAATTGGTATGATCTCACATGCTTCAATCCAACTCATCATTTCACTATTTATATTCATACATACATACATGATTCAACCTTATATGTAGTTCCTTATATTTCATTTTCTCCATTCCACCATTCTCAGAGCCCTCACATTGACCTTTCCTTTCGTCAACTCATGATAGATATTTGGATATCCATTCTTGTTTAGCGGGGCTTCTCACATTTTCTCCACCCCTATCCTATAGCTTGGGGACATCAATTATTTTGTACTCAAATCAACCACAGTTAGGATGCACATCTCATTTTTTCATCCATATATATGTATATGAGACTCATTATCTCATTTTGATGTTCTATGGCCACTTATTCCCAACACCATATTGTACTTGACCCCTCCTGATTGTACCACTATTTTATTCATTACCATGAATTACATCAACAAGCATGGGTAATCTTCTTCAACCTTTTTAGCAGTTGGTTCTCTTTCTTTTGGATTTTCTCTCCCTCCTCAACTACATCATTTATCAGTGAAATACAACTATAATTTATTTTGGTCATACTATGTGCTCCTAATCTTATACATTAGGGTGTATTTGTTATCACCCAAAAATTGTTCACCTAGAACAAATTGCTAGGATTACCAAAATACACAATGTATAGTATAACTATCCCATGTTTATACCCACTTTCACATCCTTTTTCACTAAAATAACTTAGGAAACTATTTTTTCCTAAAGTTATCTTTTTTTAATAAAGTTATTTTATTACTTTTTCCTCTTGAAATTATCAAAAACAAAAATTAAAAAACTAATGGTTAAAAGTGATTTTGTCAAATAATCATATTTATTGTTTTGACCCTATAAAGGATAACCACTATTTTTCTTATAAATTCAAGAGTTTTCCCCCAATTTTCAAAATAACAAGAGCAAGAGAAAGACAAATATAATGCATATCATATGATCCATTTTTTATTGTTACCCATAGATCTTTCATTTTTTCTCCCATCTCTGTCATTGTGAGCTTTGTCCTAGTTTGCCTTGTTTACCATTGAAACCCTAGTTTCACTAAGGAGGCCATCACTACAACATTACCTATTCACATCGAGAGGAGGATGAGAGAGATATCCCAGATCCAAAAATCCTTAGACACCACTTATTACTTTGCCATATATTCATGAAACATCTAACTTGATTCAAAATAATTTCTTGATCATATTGAAGTGATTTGTAGAAAAATGATCATGTGCTCTTTATCCAAAAACTCATAAAATGATGATTAATTTGCAGAATGATGAGATGACACACCAAAAAATAAAAGAACTCAATATATATATATTGATGACATATATCACTTCATCTTCAAAGTCCCTTTAGATAACATGACTATTATGGACATCATCCCAAAATATGGACTCCTTTTAATTCCACTACTCAAAACAAGAAAATGATTTCACCATTAGAATTATTACAAAATTCTAAGAAATTTGACTACAAAGTCGACCAAATTATGAATTGGCTCAATTACACCCTCTTCGATGAAACAACAATGTGCTAGAAGATCATTAATGGAAATTTGGACTAATTATTTTAAAAGTGACCTATGATCATAAAATAGACCTAAAATTCATGATCCTTGTGAAAAATTGTGAAAATTGAGTATAAAGTTTCCTAGGTGATATTGATATACCTCATGGCACCCTTTACTAGACACACCATATTTGGCCTCCTCTCTTGCACGCAAACATATGTAGTTTGTACAACCTCAAAATATGTTCTTGCATTGGACAAAGTGCCACCTTGGGATATTTTCCCTTGTTTTGTGTGCAAACATTGAAATCTGTGCCCTTAATATAGTTCATGGGCCTCTTAACTCTTGTCTAGATTTCATGCTAAGAATTAACTATATGGTTAGGTGGATCCCTAATAAACCCAATCTTGTAGAAGAATTGGTTAAGTGTTGGCGCATATGATTGGCAACTCAGGGGTTCAAGGCCCACCGACCCCACTGACCACTGGTTCATACGTTGTTTTTTTATATGGTTATTAAACCATATATTATATATATAGCATGTGGTTTAAAAATATTGGGAAAATATAGGACCGATGGTTATATGGAATAATACAACGGCCATGGGATATGGGTCGATGGCTTATGCCCTCGACCCTTTTTTCCACCCAAAAAACTTTTATGCAAACTCAAATATAATCAAACCCATAGTCTTAATAAGACTCACCGTGTCGTGTATTGGTAAGACACTTGAGTAAGGTTAGGGATGTCACAGGTTTGCCCCCATCGACTCTCATACAAAAATTTTAATATACATAAACCAGAATATCTAATGGTAAGCTACCATGTGGCTTCCTCTTAATGGCTTATCTCTACCACATGTCACCCTGTGATTACTATTAGTCCACCTAGAATGTATGGATATACCACTTTTCAACCTATGACTTGTCCACGTAGCATTCCTAGTCAGGATATGGTCAATCCACGTGGCACCTTGGGTGTGTGCCCACGTCATCTTCATATAATTTTATGATCGTGCCACATGTTACCCTTCTGATGGTGACACATGTCACCTTCTCCCCTTTTGACTTTTACTTTTTACTAAACTTTGATTTCTCATAAATTTTGCATACAATCTCTGTTTGTCTTGCCGTTTGTGCCAGTGGAAATCTATCATCGATATCTATGCATTGATGGAGTTTTATAGAGTATTTGGGATACTTTAAGTTTGAGATTTTATGGATCCTCCTTGAACTCTTTGAGCATTCCATATCCTTATGAACCTCGGTGAGCATTCCTTATATCCTCCTAGATCACACCTTCCCACTGAAGAACTTTTGGACCTCCAAAAGTATAGATATTCAACAACTTAGTGATGATAACTCTAAATCACTCTTCCATATTACCGAGTAACTTTGTGATGAAGCTTCTTCACTCTTCCATCTTTCTAAATAGTCTGGAAATAAGTATTCATCTTGGGTCTTTGATCTTAGGTATTATATCAATGCACTTATGTAAGCTTCTAAAATATGGATCTAACTCTAGCCTCTCACACTATCGCTAATATAGATATAGCTCTAGTTTTGGATCATAAATTCCTTGACAAAAAAAGTCTTGTTCAATGAATCTCTGCAATACATGTATTTTGTATTTCAACACCCACTCTCTTCTCCTTCTGCTGAAGATAGTATATCTCAGCCAATCTGAAACCAAGTCGAAAGTTGATCTATGTCTTTCCCTTTTGGACTCGTTGTTCCTATACTCTTGATGTATTTGTAGGAGTATATGAATGAATTCCATGTCCATTACTTATCCTGCCTTGAAAAACAACTTGATCTATACTGTTATCATATGTGCCTATATTGAATCTTCTATTCAAGGTATACATCCACACAAACATGACATAGTATTTTGAATATGCTTATAGCATGCACATTTATGCCTCTTATTTCTTAAGAGGATTATTTCTCCTTTACCAACTCTAGAAAGTTTTGCATTACATTGATGTTCTTTCTACTTATGATCTACATGTTCCAACTGTCGACATCCTTGTGTTCCTTTTCCTTTGGTTCTTCAAAATAAAAAAATTTGACTTAGAAAATTTTCTCAATATGTAGTTCTTTAGCTGATTACAAGAAAATACAATTGTCTATATTGTTTTCTAAAGGCTTAGAAATCTTTATAAGAGATTCCTCTCACTCTGAAACAAAGTGGCTATATAGAAATCCTTTTTGCAATATTTATCACTTCTAACAATATGTAAGGTGGCTATCTAGAAATCTCTGTAATGAGATTCCTCTCACTCTTAACATCATATAAGGTGGAAATATAGAAAATCTCTTACAAAATTCCTCTCACTCTTATCTACATATAAGGTGGAAATATAGAAATTTTATAGAATTCCTCTCACTCTTATAATTTAGAATGAGTGGCTTACAAGAATTCTAATAGAATTTAGGAGATATCTACATATCCATATTATATTTACAAATACACATATTTACAATGAAATTTTTAGATGGTTTTCTTATGGACTCATTCTTCCCATTGTACTAGGAGGAGTCTCGCAACTTCCCACCTCTGATAATGCCTATGACATTAATGTTGAATCTAACATTGAATCTGATGCTGAATATAAGAAACCATTAGAACAAACTATAGGCCTTCCCAACAACCTATATAACCTCTCTTTGCGAACACCAAGAACTATTTTTGTGTCTGGAGTAGCTTCCCTTGAATACAAAAGTACCTGGCCTTTTTGAAATGCAACTTCATAGCCTTCTTCTTCAAATGCCAAAACTAAGAGTAGGTTTAACTTAAAATATGGAACATAGAACATATATTCTATTCCCAAAAATCCTCCTGACTTGAGATGGAATCTTACATATCCATACCCTCTTATTGCTTGTCTAGTGTTGTTTCCAGATCCTACATAGATATTTGTGTCAGACTCTAATAAATTCAAGAATATTGATCTCATCCTGGTCATGTGGAAAGATGAGCCATTTTTGACGAACCATTCCTTGATGTATTCATATATCACTTTTCCAAGACTATCCATAAGGAATTATTCTTTCTCAAGGTTTTCAGTAAGACTATCAACTTCATCTAGTGTTGCTTGTCTTCTTGCAAGTTCCTTTACATCTTTCATGTTCTGCTTCAGAAATAAGTGTGGGTAAAGTGTCCAACACTTCACAATATGATGTCCACTCTTACTACAATAAGAGTAGAGTGTCTTATTCCCATCTTGGAACCATGATCCCCTCTTCTCATTCCCCCATTTCCTTTGATTTAAGAAATCATCTTTACCTTTAGCCTTCTTCTTGGATGGATTATCTTGCACAGACTATATTCTTTGACACTTCTCCACATCGTGGTAACTAATTCCACATAAATCACATGGATATATGGACCACTTACCAGTGGGAAAAGTCTTCATCCCTTCTCCTATAGAATCCACATATTTCTCTGGAAATGTCTTACACATGTTACCTTTATCTGAAGTGGAAGGTAAGACTAACTTCTTATGAAACAATTCTTCATCTAAATTTATCCTTGCTTCAACTATCCTCGATCATTCTCCATATTGACAAGAAAAAGAATAATATGAGGAGTCATATTTATTGATCATGCCTTTTGAAAGAGGTATTCCCTTTTGCATTGGAGACTTTACATCCTTAGCCTGCCAATATTCATGGATTGGTATTGATGGTGTCAATACTTGGTTTTTGATCTGCAACTTTCTTTCCAACTCATGAAAAATACCTTTATGGAATTCCTCATGACATATCAGTCGATCTTGCAACCTCTGCTTCTCTTTCTCAATATGTTGCAACTGGATTCTTAACTCAAAATTTTCCTTTTGTATTTTCCGATTAATATTATTCTACAACCTCAACTTCATGATATATTTACTCAGATTTTCCTCTTGATAAGATCCTTCAAAATATTCACCAACTGAATTCTTGGATCTCATTTCACATCATCAACTTGCAAATCCATGTCAAAACTAGCTCTGATACCACTTGATCTGAAAATACTTAGACACCACTTATTACTTTACCATATATAAATGTAGCATCTAACTTGATTCAAAATAATTCCATGATCATATTGAGGTGATTTGCAGAAAAATGATCATGTGCTCTTTATCCAAAAACTCATAAAATGATGATTAATTTGCAGAATGATGAGATGAAACAACAAAAAATAAAAGCCAATTTAATATATATCCACCTTTTCCCTCTTTGACTTTTGACCAAACTTTGACCACTAATAACTTTTGCATACGATCTATGTTTGACTTGTCGTTTACACCACTGGAAAGCTATTGTTGAGCTCTACACATTGATCGAATTTTATAGAGTATTTTGGATACTTAAATTTTTAGCTTTTATGGATCCTCCTAAACCTCTGTGAGAATTCTGGATCCTTCTAGATCTATGTGAGAATTCCTTAGATTCTCTTGGATCAATCCTACAACCACACATTTGATAAAGAAAAATGACCCTCCCAGAGAGAGACCACCAAAGGATCCAATTCTTCAAAGGTTTATCTCCATAATGTTATTGTAATAAAATTATTTCCAATGGGTATGGAGTTTATTCACATTATTTAGATCCATGTATCTCATTTTGTACATGTCACTTTATTTATTTCATTTCTCTTCATGATAGAATAAGGTTTAAAGGAAAATGGATATATTTTTAAAGTAGGTTGTATATGATTTATATCCATTTTGTTTGTGATATATTATAACCTCTAGATTCATAGATTTTCTCACCTTTTATGTATATTTTTACACCAACATCCCCATCAAACTTATTAGTTTAATTTAGTGTGTCTCACCTAAGATGATTCAAACCAAACACCTACTAGCACAAAACTATCCAAATTCCTAACAACATTAGCAACCACTAGTTGAGTTAATATATTTTTGCATTGACAAATATGTGAGAATTATCCAATTTTCCTAAGTTGCAAGTTGCATGGGTACTTTAGTTTAGTCTTTTATTTTTAATTATATACTTTTACACTTCATGAGATTTGACCCTTAAATTTTTTATTGTGTATGCATTGATAAATAAAAATATTAATTAGAACACACACCCATATATATATAACATTTTGAGAGGTTCAACCCATGAACATTTTATTATGTATCGATTAATGAACCAAAAGATCAATCAATACAACACTACTAACTTCACACACACAAGTCTAGTGGGTTATTTTAATTGATTTGAATTGACCAATTGTAATGTGAATACCACTAAAAGGTCACAATTTCAAATTTTGTAGAGTCACTTTGTGTTAGGAGTACATGTTATATTCTGACAACATTTTCCCTAGAAACCATACATAAAATGTGTGGAAGAACATGGAAATTTTCCATATATATATATATATGGAAATTGTCTTCAGGAAAACCCTCCAAAAGCCCTCTAAGCATGCACACACATACATATAATCATTTTTATCCATGATTGAATGGAAATTAAATTCTTTATTAAACTTATAATATTTAGAGAAGCATATAACTTCCCAAAAAAGTTTAAAAGAAAAAACTAACTTCAACTTGAAAAGATTAAAAGACAAGCTATAATATTACCTTTAATTGCACTTACATAATAGGTATTTAAAAGATAATTTAGTCTATGCCAAAATAAAAATATAATAATAAACCACAAGAATTTTCCATAATGAACTAGTCTAGAGACATGCAAATTCTCTTAAAGACTTTAAATGAGAGTAAGACTCTCTTATGGTTCCATATTCACCCTCTAGCTTCAAATATAGAAATGATTCCATCTTAATTTTCATTTAGAATTTCAAAACCATGTGAAACCATTGACCATCCTTTGACAAAGAAACCACCTCCACATTCTATTCTCTTTAAACATGTGCAAAATAAATATACTAAAACGAATATGCTACCTCTTTTATTCATTACAAATGGGTTTAAGAGATACATGATGAAGTTGACCAATACCCTTCATCCAACTAATTACCATATTAGAATCCCAAAAAAATTGAATCTACTCAAAATTATTTCCCATTGCTATTTTGAAGAGTTTGAAGGACACCAATTATACACAATCATTTGACCCTCTTCCTAAGACTATTATGAAATTTTAGGTATGATTCTATGATAAATATAGAATACCACAAGAACAACTAAAATCTTAAGGAACTTTTATAACACCATAAAAAAATCCCCATAACTATACTTTGTTTATAACTAAATCTTCCAATTGTTTCTCCTTTCTTTATTTCACCAATAACCTATGGGCTATGGATATGGATCTAATCTAAGAGTAGAATTTGAAGGATGGAATGAAATTTTCCACAAATAGGAAAGAGTTTATTTCCAACCATATTCCCCAAACGGTCAAGCATGGCACAACCTTGTATTATTTTAGTTATTTCTTATCCATCAATTTTTTTAAACATTTCTCTACAAATTATCAAACCACCCATCATTTACTTTAGTTATTTACTCGACTTATGACCAAACGTATGGAGCATAGGAAAAATTTATAAGTAGATGATTAATTTCTTCTTCATTATCATTATCTATATAGAGAATTCAAATATTTGGACCTTAATTAAGTATTATTTGCAATACTTCTGTATAGGTGGACTAGAAGTGAGAAACCCACATATCTACTACCCAACGATTCTTAGTAGATTTGTTCCCATCTTACCTTTTCATTTCCCAGATATTATTGATTCTCTTCCTCTTATTTTAAAAAGTATGAAAATATTTGTGGTTTTGTCTCTTTGTTCCAACCATATATCCATACTCTTCATCATTCATTCTCCCTCCCTCCGTTCCAACAATTTGGGTTTTGCATTTTCCAAACTCCTTAGTCTCTCTTTCTCCTCTTTAGTGAAAAACCATTTTGAATTCTACTCAAACAGTTCTACTACGTTGAATTCCACCCCCCTTTAATTCTTTGTAAATATTTTTTTTACCCCAATTTGATACTACCACCTTTACTTCCTTTATAGATTTTAAAGTTGAATTCCACCCCTTTAATTCTTTGTAAATATTTTTTTTACCCCAATTTGATACTACCACCTTTACTTCCTTTATAGATATTGCATATTCAAAGCTTGTTTTATTCACTAAATTTTCATCACACCCACACATTTATGTCTTGTTATCTTTACACATTACTTATCATATAACCAAGTAGGATTCAATTTAAAAGGTTTATCAATTTTATTCATGTACACATTTATGTCTTGTTATCTGTACACATTACTTATCATATAACTAAGTAGGATTGAATTTAAAAGGTTTATCAATTATTTTAGTCATGTATATCCAATTGCAAAAGGACGGGTAATTGATCTCATCCACCTCCTATTACCAACCAATATCTGACCCTTTCCACTTCTATCAATATATTTTCAAAAACTGAGAATTTATCATGCCTTTTGGAGACTATTGTTTTCCCTAGTCTATTGCTTGTCCATGTAGAAATAATTTCAATGGGTTCCACATCCACTAACCTACTACCTTTATATTTTACCTAAATAAGTCTAGTAATTTCTCCTAGTTTTCATATTCCCCCCAAAACTCATATTTTCTTAGAGTAAATTTTGGTTCACCCTTGCAATAACCCTCTCATTCTTTTAGTCACATATGAAAACATATTCCTAGAAGGCCATTGTTACCTCATAAGGCTTGTAATATTTTGTCAAAATAATTTTATTTCCTATGTCTTGTACAATTAAGTCTATCCATATGCTTATACAAGTAGGAAATAAATTTGTAATGAACCTCTTGTTTCGTCATGACAACAAGCCTAACATAACAAGTGCTATTTTTTTTTATTTTTTTTGTTTGTGAAGGTAATGATGTCATTATACTCGACAACGCAACATGACGATGAACAAGGCGCAATCAACTCACACAAAAACAACCTGACAACCAAACATAGAAGCAAATCAATCACCTGGAAGCAATGTATGACATTCAATTGACAAGAATAAAAATGACTACCCATCCGTCCTATCTTGCAATGGTTAGGACCTCGAGGACACATAAGCAACGCTCAAGCCCAGGTTCCCATTGATTTTGACCATTTAAGGTGTCAGGGCTGGCGAATGTTCTAAGGAACAAGGGGGTGTCTACATCCCACCCAACACAAGCAGACCAAGCTTACTAAGCCAAGGACAAACATCCTAACAACCCAACGCACCCAAAATTAATTACACAAGCAAATAGAACCCTTACAGTGAGCAAAACCAAACACATTGAGCGTCTACAAAAGCAAGTACCAACATTAATTAATAATAAACAACAATCACCCTCAACGGGAAGCGCAAGCTAAAAATGACTTCATCAACTACCCAACCATTAATCAAGGCTAGATGGTCAATATCTATGATTTAAATTAACGTAATTATAGATCAATTAACAAGTCTAATTTAACAGAGATTTACAATCTGACAGTAAGTCACCTTTCAATTAGTCGCTAATTACAAATTTTGTATTAGCATTGAAATCATTTATAAACTGCAATTAAGTCAACAAGTTAATTTAATTTAACATTAAGAACCATCTAAATTAAGGATCTAACAAATACATATACAATGGTACCAAGTCATAGTATAAATTCTTGCGAATGATTAACATGATTTAACAAGGTGGAATCATTAAATGCAATGCTTGATAAGTCATTAAAATTAACTAAGCCTTTTCTCAAGGTAGTTCCTAAGAGAATAATCATTAAACAAGGGAGTCTTTGGCATTATTTCTTGAAATTTATTTTGAATATGTATATAGTGAAATACTAAAACAAGTGAGAAGGTTAATCAATGTACTAAAAGTCATTTGGTTTTATACCATTTATCACCTAAGTCCCAAGTCAATATTCTACTTCATGTCACGTACCATCGAACATAAGGTTCTAAGAACCCAAGTATCGATAACACCCACACGAAGTGTCGAGGAGAGAGATGCCCACGAGTCAATTAAAAGTGCACTAAGCATCCGAAGGCAGTCAGCTCACAACAACCCTTCCAAGTAAAACAGATAAATATTTTAAATACACAACATTTTTATTTCTTACTCATACAAGATGGAAATACATTACTCCTTTAATACTCAAGCCCAGTCAGACAACACATCTCTGGTAGTAATTTAATGGTCGTTTTCGTTCCACTGGTAGCAGCGCTGTCAGACAAAGGAGAACACTATCAAGGAGAAGGTAAATCTAACTGTTCTTCCAGCAGTTGTAATGGCTTGGCCAATTTAAGGAAGAGGTAGTGCATTATCCACCACCGAGGGGAGTATAAGTCATTGTTCTTCATAGCCGAATGCAAAGGTAATTTGCACGGCCAGGGGTAAAATTCATGGGCAAGGGACACAGTGTTCACAGTTGTTAAAGGTTGCAATCGTTGGGGTATGGTGTCACAACAAAAACATTGTCTACAATCGCAAAGGTAAGGGTTTATACAACAAATTCAAGATGGGGTTCGATATCCTTAACAAAATGGTCATTATCTTCTAAATTCTACAAACCGAAATTAGAGAACCCACTTTATTTAATTGGAAAAGTCATGCACTCGGTACAACCAATGATAAGCTCTAAATCAAAGTCTAATCTCCTTCAGGATTTATAATGGCCAAATGCAGGAAACCCAAGAATAAAAGCGCAGGGATGCATTCGTCCTTCAGGTGGTAATGCTAAGAAAGAAAACAAAAAACAAAAAAACAACGTAGACTAAGGCTCAAGCAGACAAATGCTCCATTTCCAGTCAAGGGCCTGCTAGAGTGCTTGAAGGGATCGGTCCAATAGTGGTATTCATAATTTAATGAACACACACCAATTGCTGAAATAAAAAGAGAAACGCAACAAACCCAAGTCAAACATTGAGGGAACAAGGGTAAATTTACAAAAAATGTCGGGGTAAAAAAATTCGTGGGGGAGGGACGCAGTGTTAAAATTCTCATCATTAAACAAACGCAGGGTTAATATTTTACAGCGATCAAAATTGTCATCATTAAACAACGCAAGGTGAATATTTTACAGCTATTGCCTAATTACAATAGCTGAAGTGATATTTTTACATCCATTACCTAATTACAACAACGGAGGTAATATTTTTTCATTAGTTACACAATTACAATCACAGAAGTAATAAAAACCAGTCAATCCAACAAGAAGCAAAACTCAGATTGAAGTTAAATAAAAAAATTTACATCTCGGGATACCAATATAACATGTTGACAATGGTAAGAGAATGCCAGGGCCATAAGGATAACTTATCGAAGGGATCACAGGGATTCTATCAGTCAAGGCATAACAAAATACACAACAAGGAAGAAAGATAATCCATATGCAGAGGCCGTACTGAAGGACACAATTCAACAATCAGGAAAGGACATCCACAAAGGTAAACAACTACTAGGTTCACCTTCGCTTCACCATTCTCGCACAGAAAAGCAGGGTGTTGAGATCCATAGGTCTTTTAACGCTAAGGTGACGACCGTAGATAAGGCTCCTAGACGACTGTTCAGGCGAGGATTTGTGAGCTAGGGACGAAGGATAAACCACCTCAAGGTCACAATCAACACCATAGGGAAGTCACGACAGGAAGGAAAATGAAGGCCATGGGAGTCAACTACCATCGATCCAAGCTAAGGAAAGTTTCAATCACTAATTTAAAAAAAAAAATCATTTTACTTTTCCATTAAATAAGAAGATCCAAGCATAATTCCTAATACATTCTACCATATAAAAATGAAGAGAGTGTACCATTGCCTGCTCTCCTGCTCCGAATGACGCCCCGCGTGCTCCATGCAACTCTCGCTCGTCGATCATTGAGACTTCACCGGTACCTCCCAACCAATGCTAGGGGTACTCTTCTTCCCCCTTAGCCCCCCGAGCCGTAAAGGGGCCACACACACTGTCCAGATATTTCGACTAACTCCTAGCTCTCCTCACAAGGCTGAGCTACCACTCCTCTCTGAGCTGGGTATCCCCAATTCCCACAAGTAAATTAGTCAAGTAGATATTTCTGCAGCGTAATGTTATGAAAACAGAAGATGGTCCTTCCTCCTTCTCCTTCCATCATTTTATAGAGTTTCAAACTTCCTCCCTTTCCTAAAATATCATTTAATTAGAGTTTTAAAAATAAATTCCTAAAAATTCTTCTCCGCACAAGTGTCACCCATCCCCTCATTCCTCCATCATTTCATTTCTTTAATTAATTAACTATCTTATTTCCCTCACCCACCTAGAGTTACTCCTAGAATCACTCCTAGGTGTCCCCAAATTCCCTTACAGGTTCTAAAGGCTTTCCCTATTATGAAATTGCTAACTCAGTTTAAAATTAGAAAGCTCTTAAATGGTAGATTCTTTACTAAGTTGAATTTCCGCTTTTTCCTTTAAGTTCCCCTTTTTCCCTTTTTATGTTACCTATTTTCCCTAGTTTCCTATTTTTTTTAATTTTCCCTCTTTCCCCTTTTTAATCAGAACTCAAAAAGGCAGGTGTGGAATTTAAACCCTTTTCCATTTTATCATTTAATTAGTATATTTTAAATTATCAAAAAGATAAAACAATTAATTCCCCTTTTTACATTTTATATCAACAGATTTTTTATTTTTTAATGAACAAATTAAATTTCTTACTCCCTTCATGATAGAAGATTAAACGAAGCTCATAATTATTATTTAAGTTGTTTTTATTTTAATTATTATTATTTTATTTTATTTTATTTATTTATTTTAAAGGTAGACAAAATTTTACCCCTAGCATAATTTAGACTTAGAACTTAAATTTAGTATAGGACGACATTTAATTAGGGAAATTGTTTTTAAAAAAAGAACTTAACTTGTTATTCGTCCTAAGGCCATCTAGGTTCATTCCTCTATCATCAACAACACGACGTGCCCTTTAGGACACACTAGGTTCTCCAAGGGTGCCACTCGTCTCATATGTTCCCTTGTGTGATGTGCCCTCCAGGATGCACTACGTGTTCCAAGGGTGCCACTTGCCTCTTGACTAATTTGGTGGACATCAATAACCCTTGGAGTCAACAGTCCGCCAGGTGAACTTGTGGGAGACTAAGGGCTTCTAAGGAATAAGGCCCCCGCCTTATTGCGTGCCCCTTAGAATCATCGTGAGCGACTATCGCAGTTTTCCCTCATGGCATCGTGGGTACTCTCGAACTAAGGAATCATTAACCTACAGTTCGAGCCACAGCGGGAGTGATAGTACACTGTGGCAAGGTTGTTGTCCACACCTCTCCCTCAACATATTTGGTAGTCATGCGTGACCCCTTTACTTCATATGTGAGTCTGGTCGACAAGCTATCATCAGCCAACATCATCAACAATCATGTCAAAATATATCCATATCATATCCTCTAATCAGAAGCACTAAAATCACGGTGAAACAATCAAACCCCAAATGGTACACTCCTCGACTCGATCCAGATTCCAAACGGTTCCATCGATGCCTTGGCATCCTCTAGGTCCATAATCTTGCACACTCAATAAAAATGAGTCAATAAAACCTGTCTATGTCGAGGCGGAAAAACAACATGTCATCATCCCATATCCTGCATAATCAAAATCAAAAGTTTTAATAGCATAATAATCCGTATCACTTGCGAGCAAGTGTCCTCAAAGAATAAGTTGGATCAGTGTGCCAAAGAAGGATATTACATACACCCCCTCTTGGTCTAAACTTCATCTCAAAGTTTCACAGTATATATGTCGAAATAAAGTGTATCATAGTATCATATGTCTATCTATCAAACAAAAATGGAAACTGTTGGCGCATAACATATGCATCATCCCAGGTCACCGAGTGCGGACTATAATTGTCCCACTGGACCTTAACCTGATCTATAGTTCAACATCGTAGCTGTCGAACATGATGATCCAAGATGTGGACAGACTCAACCGTGAGCGCCCCCTCATCTGATACTTGCAAGGAAATCATGTCAATAACATGTGTAGGATCATTAATATAATGTCTCAAAACAGATACATGAAAAACATCATGCATACGCCTCAAAGAATCAGGCAAGGCTAGTCGATAGGCCATGGGCCCCTTTCTCTCCACAATATCGAAAGGTCCCATGAACCTAGGAGAGATTTTATCTCCCTTCCCAAACTTGATCGAACTCTTATGCGGTTTAACCTGCAAGAAGACTCGATCGCTGACCTCATAACTACGGTCGACACGATGCGCATCGGCATAACTCTTCTGTCGATCTTGTGCTTCTTTAATCCTTTGTCTTATCATTTTCATTTTCTCTTCCATTTCTTGGATTGCTTCTGGTCCCACCAGGACCCTATCCTCAAGCTGATCCCAACTCAAAGGTGTTTGACACGGTCTCTCGTAAAGAAACTCGGACGACGCCATCTTAATGGTGCTCTGGTAACTGTTGTTGTAAGAGAACTCCACTAGTGGCAAGAATTCTTCCCAATGCTTTTGTTGGTCCATTACGTACATGCACAACATGTCCTCCAAGGTTTGGTTTGTTTGGTCGGTCTACCCGTCAGTCTCTAGGTGATACGCAGTACTAAAGTTAAGTTGGGTTCCCAAGGCCTCTTGGAAGCTCATCCAAAATCATCCAGTAAACACCGATCCTCAATTGGATATAATCCTCTTAGGCACGCCATGAAGCCTCACAATCTCACTGATGAAAACTCTAGCTATGTCAGGTGCCTGATACATCATACACATAGGAATAAATTGAGAACTCTTCGTCAAAGTGTCTACTACTATGAAAATCGAGTCATGTCTCCTTACCGTCAGTGGAAATCCAACAATAAAATCCATCTAAATAACCTCCCATTTCGATTCCAAAATAGCATGTGGTTGTAGTAATCCTGTTGGGTGTCTATGTTCATCCTTTACCTACTGACATTCTAGGCGTCTCGCCACATAAGTGACTATGTCTGCCTTCATTCCCTTCCAGAAGAATAAGGGTTTAAGGTCTACCCTCATCTTCATGACTCCTGGGTGAGCAATGTATACTGCTCTGTGAGCCTCGCTTAGGATCAACATCCTCAACTCGTTGTTTGGTGGTACGTAGATCCAACTTTTAAACCTCAATAAACCATCGCTATCAAATGAAAATCCCTCAAATCATGGTACCATCATTGTGTTTTGTCCGATAAAACCCTCGACCACTTTGTACCAGTCATCGTCACGCTGTAAAGTTAGAATCTTTTCATGTAGATTCGTTTGAAGAGGCAGCACCGAAAAGATGCGTGGTCTCTGACTCAATGCATCTGCCACTTGGTTCACTGTGCCTTTTATGTAAGTAATCTTGAAATCATACTCGCTAAGCAATTCCGACCAACATCGTTGTCGTGCGTTCAGGTCGCTTTGTGTAAAAATGTGTTGTAGTCCACAATGGTCAGTCTTTAGTTCAAATTTTCATCCAACAAGGTAGTGTCTCCAAACCTTCAAGGCATATATGATGGCTAACAACTCCAAATCATGGATCACATAGTTCTTCTCATGCCTTCTCAGTTTCCTCGAAATGTAAGCAATCACTTGTTTGTCTTGCATCAAAACCCCGCCTAAGCCTTCCTTGGATGCGTCAGTGCATACCAAGAAGTCCTCATCCATGTCAGGGAACATTAGTATCAGTGCCATTTTCAACAATTCCTTGAGCCTACGAAATGCTTCCGCGCATTTCTCGGTCCAAACAAACTTTTTGTTTTTCTTCTGCAATTTTATGATCGGATTTGTTATCTTTGAAAACCCTTCTATGAACCATCGATAGTATCCTGCTAAACCCATGAAGCTATGCACTTTCGAGACATTCGTCGGCACAGTCCATTCCATGATAGCCTCGACCTTGGCTGGATCCACAGAGATGCCTTCGCTGGATATGACATCCCCTAAGTAGTGAATCTTCGATTGATAATGATATTTGGAAAACTTCCCATACAATTTGTGCTCTCTTAAACACTATAGTACCAAGCGCAAGTGCTCGTCATGCTCCTCCATCATTCAAGAGTAAATTAAAATATCGTCAATGAACAATTGGACAAACTTGTCCAAGTACTCGCGAAACACCCCATTCATCAAACTCATAAATACCCCTGGGGCGTTTGTCAGTCCAAACGGTAACACAGTAAACTTGTAATGTCCAAACCTCGTCTTAAAGGCGGTTTTAGGGACGTCATCCTCCTTGATCCATAATCGGTGATACCCTGATCACAAATCGATCTTGGAGAACATCGTCGCACCCTTCATTTGATCAAACATATCATCAATTCTCGGCAACGGATATTGATTCTTGATCGTGGCCTTGTTTAATTGACGGTAGTCAATGCAGAGCCTCCACGACCCATCCTTTTTTCATATGAAAATAACAGGTGCACCCCATGGTGACACACTAGGACATATCAGTCCCAGGTCCAACAACACCTTTAGTTGCAATTTCAATTCTTTTAACTCCGAGGTCGACATCTGATAATGTGTTCTTGCTATCGGTTCAATCCCCAGTTTTAGGTCTATGGTAAACTCCAATTCCCTCTCCGGCGGCATCCTAGGTAACTCCTCCGAAAACACGTCCACAAACTCTCTCACCACCGAAAGGTGTTCTAAACCTTTCGCGACTCCCTTCTCTTTTAACGTAAGGATCACATAAAGCTTGCACCCCTTGCGCATGCTCTTTCGAAGTTGCAAGGAAGAGATGAACTTAAGGGAAACTCCCTAGTTCTAGCTCACAATCACCCGTCATTGTCCCTCGTCATCGACCAAGCTCAACCATTTCGTCTTATAGTTGAGTATCGCCTCATGTGATTCCAACCAGTCCATACCAATTACGACATCATAAGATCCTAAGATCATGACGTATAGGTTGGCCGTGGTGACAAAATATCCCAGGTTAAGGATACATCCCGCAACCTTTCCTCCAACCTTTTGTTTGGCTCCCGAAGCCATCTCTACGAAGCTAAACTCATCTTGTTCGACTGCCTTTACCTTAATCCTTTTTAGCATTGCACCAGAAATGAAACTCTTGGTAGAAATGGGATCTATCAAAATATTAATGGTCTGGTCAGTGATGGTACCTGTCATCTTGAGAACAATTGACTGATTCTCTTCCTGGCAGTTATTCATTGTTGCACGAATTCGATGGGCCTTGCCCATATCTCCCACGATAGTGGGTCTGGCTGATCTGGACGCTCTGGTCCTCTCCACAAGGCAGTCGCACTGGTAGTGTGGCTCCCCACATGTCCAACACCCCTTCTTCGGCCCAGTAGTCCTGGTACCCAAAGTAGAATATTATGCCCCACCGACCTAGAATCCTGGTCTGTTCTGCTAAACAGGCCTAAATAGCTGCTGCTGCGGGCAAAATTGTTGTTGATGCTGTGGTCCCCGATAAGGTGTCTGCTGCTGAGGCATTGGTCGCTGAGGTGTAGTGAAAGTGGATCCCCTTTGGAAGCCACAATATCCTGGCATATGTCTGGCTAGTGTCTGATGCTACTGTGCTCCAGATGACCCCTGCCCTACTGGTCTCGCTGGAGTCCTAGTCTGACCCCCGCTGATAAGATCCTCCTCTACTATGAGGGCCTTTGGGACAACATCATGCAAGGTTTGAGGCATCAGAATCCTGACCTTTGCACCTATGCTTCCGTTAAGGCCAAACATGAACCTGTTGATCTTAAGTTTCTCAGTGTTAAGGTGTGGAGCATATCAGAGAACCTCCATAAAATGGGCCTTGTACTCGCACACCATACGACCTCCCTGTCATAATGCATTGAACTCATTGAGCTAACGCTCAATGAATTCCTCTGAAAGGTACCTCTCTCGGAACCTCTCCACAAATAGTTCCCATGACACGTCTTCGATGGCCATGTTCAACTGTGGTAGGAGTGTCTTCCACCATAGAAGAGCGCTCCTCTTCAGTTGAAAGACCACCATGCAGACCTTCATGTTGGAGGTATAATCATGAAGTGAGAAGCACATCGCCATGTTCTCCAACCATGCCTCATCGGTTGTGCCATCCAGGGCACCAAATAACTTAGGAAACTTGACCTTCTCGAGTTCACGGTGAATGCTACCAGTACCTACCAGAGCGTGCAGTGGAACCTCAGCAGGTGCTAGCGTCCTAGCCTCATCTCTGTCCAAATGGATGATCAGTGCCTTGGACATGTGCTGAAAATATCTCATCATTCCGACTACATCACCAACTGCTATCTTCTCCTGTCCGAGAACCCACTCGTTTCCCTGGGGGTTAGACCCCTCGGGCGTGGATGCTACAGGAGGCGTTGCGCCTCCTCCCCTAGCACCCCATTTTCTTCCTCTGCAACATCCTCTAACCATGATTACCTACACGCACACAAGTCAACTCAATTAGCTACAGTATAACCAAATCATATCAACGAAATTCGTGGCATTCCCAAGTCGTGGGCTGAACCAACTCTAATATGACATGTAACAAACCTCCTGTTTTGTCACGACAACAAGCCTCACATAACAAGTGCGAATGTTTTTTTTTTGGTGTGTGTGTGTGAAGGTAATGATATCATTATACTCGACAATGCAACAGGACGACGAACAAGGTGCAAGCAACTCATGCAACAAAAACATGACAACGAAACATAGAAGCACATCAATCACCTGGAAGCAATGTATGACATTCAACCAACAGGAATAAAAATGACTACCCCTCCATCCTATCCTGCAATGGTTAGGACCTCCAGGACACATAAGCAACACTCAAGCTCAGGTTCCCATCGATTTTGACCATTTAAGGTCTCAAGGCTGGCAAATGTTCTGAAGAAAAAGGAGGTGTCTACATCCCGCCCGACACAAGAAAACCAAGCTTACTAAGCTAAGGACAAACATCCTAACAACCCAACGCACCCAAAATTAATTACACAAGCAAATAGAACCCTTACAGTGAGCGAAACCAAACACATTGAGCGTCTACAAAACCAAGTACCAACATTAATTAATAATAAACAAAAATCACCCTCAATGGGAAGCGCAAGATAAAAATGACTTCGTCAACTACCCAACCATTAATCATGGCTAGATGGTCAATATCTATGATTTAAATTGACATAATTACAGATCAATTAACCAATCTAATTTAACAGAGATTTACAATCTGACAGTAAGTCACCTTCCAATTAGTCGCTAATTACAAATTTTGTATTAGCATTGAAATCATTTATAAACTTCAATTAAGTCAACAAGTTAATTTAATTTAACATTAAGAACCATCTAAATTAAGGATCTAACAAATACATATACAATGGTACCAAGTCATAGTATAAATTCTTGCGAATGATTAACATGATATAACAAGGTGGAATCATTAAATGCAATGCTTGATAAGTCATTAAAATTAACTAAGCCTTTTCTCAAGGTAGTTCCTAAGAGAATCATCATTAAACAAGGGAGTCTTTGGCATTATTTCTTGAAATTCCTTTTGAATATGTATATAGTGAAATACTAAAACAAGTGAGAAGGTTCATCAATGTACTAAAAGTCGTTTGGTTTTATACCATTTATCACCTAAGTCCCAAGTCAAGCTTCTACTTCATGTCATGTACCATCGAACAAAATGTTCTAAGAACCCAATTACCGACAACAACCACTCGAAGTGTCGAGGAGAGATATGCCCACGGGTCAATTAAAAGTGCACTAAGCATCCGAAGGCGGTCAGCTCTCAACAACCCTTCCAAGTAAAACGGATAAATATTTTAAATACAGAACATTTTTATTTCTTACTCATACAGGCTGGAAATACATTACTCCTTTAATACTCAAGCACAGTCAAACAACACATCTCAGACAGTAAATAAATGGTTGTTTCCGTGCCACCGGTAGCAGTGTTGTCAGAGAAAGGAGAACGTTGTCAAGGAGAAGGTAAATCTAACTGTTCTTCCATCAAATCGTAACTTCCAGCAGTTGTAATGGCTTGGCCAATTTAAGGAAGAGGCGGTGCATTATCCACCACCGACGGGAGTATAAGTCACTGTTCTTCATAGTCGAATGCAAAGGTAATTTACATGGCCAGGGGCGAAATTTGTGGGCAAGGGACGCAGTGTTCATAGCTGTTAAAGGTTGCGATCGTTGGGGTATGGTGTCACAGCAAAAACATTGCCTACAATCACAGGGGTAAGGGTTTATATAGAAAATTCAAGATGGGGTTCAAGATCCTTAACAAAATGATCATTATCTTCTAAATTTCACAAACCAAAATTAGAGAACCTACTTTATTTAATTGGACAAGTCATGGACTTAGTACAACCAATGATAATCTCTAAATCAAAGTCTAATCTCCTTTAGGCTTTATAATGGCCAAACGTAGGCAACCCAAGAATAAAAGTGCAGGGATGCATTCTCCCTTCAGGTGGTAATGCTGAGAAAGAAAAGAAAAAAGAAAAAAAACAACGCAGACCAAGGCTCAAGCAAACAAATGATCCATTTCTAGTCAAGGGCCTTCCAGAGTGCTCGAAGGGATCAGTCCAACAATGGTATTCAGAATTTAATGAACACACAACGATTACTGAAATAAAAAGAGAAATGTAGCAAACCCAAGTCAAGCATTGAGGGAACAAGGGTAAATTTACAAAAAACACTGGGGTAAAAAATTTGTGGGGCAAGGGACACAGTGTTAAAATTCTCATCATTAAACAAATGCAGGGCTAATATTTTACAGCTATCAAAATACTCATCATTAAAAAACACAGGGTTAATATTTTACAGCTATCGCCTAATTACAATAGCTAAAGTGATATTTTTACATCCATTACCTAATTACAATAGCGGAGGTAATATTTTTGCATCAGTTTCACAATTACAATCACAGAAGTAATAAAAACCAGTCAATCCAATAAGAAGCAAAACTCAGATTGAAGTTAAATAAAAAAAAATTACATCTCGGGATACCAATATAACATGCTAACAACGGTAAGAGAACGCCAGGGCCATAAGGATAACTTATCAACGGGATTGCATGGATTCTATCAGTCAAGGCGTAGCAAAATACACAACAAGGAAGCAAGATAATCCATATGCAGAGGCCGTACTGAAGGATGCAAGTCAACAATCAGGCAAGGACATCCATAGAGGTAGACGGTTGCTAGGTTTTCCTTTGCTTCACCATCCTCGCACAGAAAAGAAGGTCATTGAGATCCATAAGTATTTTAACGCTAAGGCGACGACCGTAGATTAGGCTCCTGGACGACTGCTCAGGCGAGGACTGGTGAGCTAGGGACGAAGGCTAAACCAAATCAAGGTCACAATCAACACCACAGGGTGGTCACGACAGGTAGGAAAATGAAGGCCATGGGAGTCAACTACCATCGAGTCAGGCTAAGGAAAGTTTCAGTCACCAATTTAAAAAAAAAACATCATTTTATTTTTCCATTAAATAAGCAAATCCAAGCATAAGTCCTAATACATTCTACAATACAAAAATGAAGAGAGTGTACCATTGCCTGCTCTAACACTCTGAATGACATCCCGCATGCTCCGTGCAACTCTCGCTCATCGATCGTCGAGACTTCACTGGTACCTCCCAACCAATGCTAGGGGTACTCTTCTTCCCTCTTAGCCCCCCGAGCCGCGAAGGGGCCACACACATTATCCAGAGATTTCGACTAGCTCCCAGCTCACCTCGCAAGGCTGAGCTACCACTCCTCTCTGAGTTGGGTATCCCCAACTCCCACAAGTAAATCAGTCAAGTAGATATTTCTGTAGCATAATGTTACCCATACAAAAGATGGTCCTTCCTCCTTCTCCTTCCATCATTTTATAGAGTTTCGAACTTCCTCCCTTTCCTAAAATCTCATTTAATTAGAGTTTTAAAAATAAATTCCTAAAAATTATTCTCCGTACAAGTGTCACCCATCCCCTCATTCCTCCATTATTTCATTTATTTAATTAATTAACTATCTTATTTCCCTCACCCACCTAGAGTTACTCCTAGAATCATTCGTAGGTGTCCCCAAATTCCCTTACAGGTTTTAAAGCCTTTCCCTATTATGAAATTTCTAATTCAGTTTAAAATTAGAAAGCTCTTAAATGGTAGATTCTTTACTAAGTTGACTTTCTGCTTTTTCCCTTAAGTTCCCCTTTTTCCCTTTTTATGTTACCTCTTTTCCCTAGTTTCCTAATTTTTTTAATTTTCCCTCTTTCCCCTTTTTAATCAAAACTCAAAAAGGCAGGTGTGGAATTTAACTCCTTTTCCCTTTTATCATTTAATTAGTATATTTTAAATTATCAAAAAGATAAAACAATTAATTCCCCTTTTTACATTTTATATCAACATTTTTTTTTTTTAATGAATAAATTAAATTTCTTACTCCCTTCATGATAGAAGATTAAACAAAGTTCATAATTATTATTTAAGTTGTTTTTATTTTAATTATTATTATTTTATTTTTATTTTTTTATTTTTAAAGGTAGACACAAGTTTACCCCTAGCGTAATTTAGACTTAGAACTTAAATTTTGTACTGGGTGACATTTAATTAGGGAAATTGTTTAAAAAAAAAAAACTTAACTCGTTATTCGTCCTAAGGCCATCTAGGTTCATTCCTCTATCATCAACAATGCGACGTGCCCTTTAGGACACACTAGGTGCTCCAAGGGTGCCACTCGCCTCATTTGTTCCCTTGCATGACGTGCTCTTCAGGATGCACTACGTGTTCCAAGGGTGCCACTCGCCTCTTGACTGATTTGGTAGACATCAATAACCCCTGGAGTCAACAGTCTGCCATGTGAACTTGTGGGAGACTAAGGGCTTCTAAGGAATAAGTCCCCTTCCTTATTGCACGCCCCTTAGAATCATCGTGAGTGACTGTCGCAGTCTGCCCTCACGGCATCGTGGGTCCTCTCAAACTAGGTAATTGTTAACCTACAGTTCGAGCCATGGCGGGAGTGCTAGTAGGCTGTGGAAGGGCTGTTGTCCACACCTCTCCCTCAACATCTCTAGTAGTCATGCGTGACCCCTTTACTCCATATGTGAGTTTGGTTGGCAAGCTATCGTCAGCTTGCATCATCAAAAATCATGTTAGAACATATTCGTATCATATCCTCCAATTAGCAGCAATAAAATCACAGTGAAACAATCAAACCCCAAATGGTGCACTCCCCGAATCGATCTGGAGTCCAAGGGGTTCCATCGATGCCTTGGCATCCTCTAGGTCCATAATCCTGCACACTCGGTAAAACCAAGTCAATAACACCTGTCTATGTCGAGGCGGAAAAACAACATGTCATCATCCCATAACGCCGCATAATCAAAATCAAAAATTTTAATAGCATAATAATCCGGATCACTTGCAAGCAAGTGTCCTCAAAGAATAAGTTGGCTCAGTGTGCGAGAGAAGGATGTTATAGAATTAGTAAAGATATATTTTTCATCCACTGAACTAATAATTTCCCTGCATTCCCARTAGAATCTATAGTTAAAAAGTTACACTCCATTAATTTTCCTAAAKATTATATCATCCTTATCCGTTTAACCATTGTTTAATGCAACAATATGACAATTATATTATAAAATTACACCAATATAACTAGGGAAATCATTTTCAAGGGAATACCCAACATCTAATTTCCAAAGATAAAATAATCATTGGGTAACCCTACAATGGGTTTGTTCTTCTTTAAGTAACCTTTTTAAGAATTTTTGTTTACCTTGTTGAATTTCCTTCAAATCATTCTCTTGTGCATGGTATAGAAAGAATTGTATACCTAGGGTATTAGGTTGAGAGTCTCTTATAGGGTTATAACCCAAACCCCATTTGATGCCTAATTCCACCTTCCCTTTTATACCTTTCCTAGGACTTAAAATATATCTACTCTTAGGATGGCTATTGCAAGCTTTTCTTGACACTAAGTTGTTGATAAAAACAATTGATAAAATATATTTATTCCTCTTCGAAAAATATTTTTTTTGATATTAGAAGAAAGAAATTTTGAATGAATATTAGTTCATGGTGTATCCCTCAGTCTCATCTTCGTCATGCATTTTTCAGAATCAAAATCTGAGTCTGTATTCTCAAGATATTCATTATTTTTTCTAGAAGTCTGACAAAGATTACAAGAAGAAATTCGAAGAACAACAAATTTTCTATGTGTTGTGCCCTTCTTCCCCTCTCCTTTTTCAGCTAACATTTCCCTCTCCTTTCTAATCTCTTCTCATACTTGGTCATTTTAACACTTTCCATCTTCTCCCTATCTCCATACTTAGCCATTTTTCCTCTCTTATCCCTTAACTTCTCTTCTCATCTTTCACTTAGCCATTTTTTCATTTTCTCACTACTCTCTTATTCCTTTCACTTCTCATACTTAGCCATTTTTCTACCTTTCATTCCTTACTCTACTCTCCATACTCTTCTCATACCTAGTCATTTTTCTACTTTTCATTCTTTACTCTCCTCTCCATGCTTAACCATTTTTCCCTCTTCCACTCTAGTCTCCATAATCGACATTTATCCATTTTTCTCTTTTAATTCCTTCATCTCCTTTCCTTACTTAGCCATTTATATGTTCATTTTCACACAATTTCATTATATACCTCCCCAACATGGGTTGGAACAAGTCCCAAGTCACTTTTCACTTTTCACCTTTTTCATACTTAGTCATTTTATTGAAATGTGGATGCAGAGCAACTTACTACCCCATTTACCTATTTTTGCAAGTCTTCAAGTCCGCAGTCCTTAGTCATTTTTACCATTTTTTATCCCCTCACCTACCTCCTTTACCTATGCATTCATGTAGCTCCACAAACCCTACATTTAATTTTTTAATATTATTTCCTATCCTAATATCCTTCCCCCGTTTTCATAGACCTACCATGTTGTGACATGTGTCAGTGAGGTGGATCCATCCCCTAATGACATGTGGTGGTGATATGAACCAATCCCCTAATGAAATGTGGTGGTTATATGAACCAATTCCTTAATGACATGTGGTAGTGATGTGGACATACCCACGAGTGACACATGGAGATGACATGGGCATTTGCTGGGTTATGACTGGGCTATGACCGGACACTGACTAGGCCATTGATTTTTTTTTAATTCATGAAAATTTCCTAAGGAATCAGAGCTGCACCAAAGTATCTATAGTATCCTTTAGTCCACAACAACATTATGTAGAACTTTTAAAAAATCAACTATCATGTTAAAAAAATTAAAACAAAATCCACTCTTTTTTAAGTCACTCAACATCAAGTTTTGGAATTGAAAAATTATTAAATGTCTTTTATAAAACGATAAAGTGGGTCCAACTTGGAGGAACGAATTACAATGGAATAAATTCATTAATAAGACTTAAATGAAGTGTTAATTAAAAGTGATTTAATCCAAATGGAATTGTGTGGAAAATTATAGAAAGGAAAACCCTAACTACTTCAAGAACATTGAAAGCGTATTTTAAAAAGGAAAGAGATGGCACCATCAAAGGGTTGGAAGTAAAAGGTTTATACAGTGGTGAAAAGTCTACAAGAAGCAAATCTCTATATTTCCAAGATTCTTTGAATTGGCCTGAATTTTTTTTTATCTACATCTTCTTCCTTTATGTTTCTTTCCATCAAACCTTCTATGAATGTATGGAAAAGATGAAGATTTAGGTCTAAGCAGTTCTTTCTCTAGAAATATCCAATCATCTTATAACATTTTAGGTCCAAAGGAGCACAACCTCTACTTGTCATTGAAATATTTTGAGGTTGTTTCAATTCTCTTGTTTCATACACTATTAAACTTGTCATGTTGGGTTATTGTTATAAATTTATCCCGCAAAGAACTATTTCGGGGAACTGCATTAGTGATTTCTCAGACTTGAGTTGAGAGTATGTGATTTCAAATGTATTCTGTATCAAAATATTTTTTGAGTTATAATGAAGTTATCATTTAAAGTTCTTTGAAGACTTGTCCATTTTTCATCTTGCAAAAGTCATAGAAAATTCCAAGTTCATTTTATTTTACAAGATAGGCAAAATGGTTGTTGAAAGGAGACTTCAAGACATTGTAGGCATGAATTTTTTCTGACATACTTTATCCTTTATTTTTTTAAATGATTTGATGTATATTTTTATATTCGTATAATTGTATATAAGGATTTAACATTTGTATATACAAGCCTTGTTGGGAGATCTTTTCTTTTATTGTAGAATCATATAAAGAATCTTTCAACATTTCAGCGAAAGAGGAGTACCACCTCTATAAAAACCCAGGGGGATTCATATGCTTGTGAGGCTTTTTTTTTGGATATTGACCAATATAAACATCAACTTAATTTTAGAGATATTTTCTCATAGCAAAATCTATTCTTGATTACCCAATCAGAATTTTTGATTGGAAATGGGAATGTTCTATTTTCCTAGGGATTTGGAGGGCTTTAATAAGGCCTTTTGAGTATCCAAAGGTTATAGTTCAATTAAAACCCATAAATTATTCCTACCATCATCTAATGGGGATGGATAGAAACCATTATCCAAAAACTAAAATAAAAACCATTATTAGAGTAAATGGAAGGTTATAATTTAGAAGAGGTATACTTATTAGTTTTGTCTTCAACGAGATTGCATTATGTATCAAAATTTTGAAGGTTCTTAAAATATTATTTACAAATTTGAATGAAACAAGCTCATAAATATACTACTTGAGGATATTTTAATTGTAATAGGTTCCCTTTCACTCACACACTTTCCTTTACATAAGCCTAATTTATATTAAATTTCTTGGTATGCATAAAGGTATCAACACCTTTCAAAGTTTTGGAAGGAGGTGTATCATTATTCTTCCACTCAATTTTATATGTATAATAAGTCCTCTCCCAAACCTATTTGGTGAAATATCGTGCACAATATTTCAATATGTCATAGTATCCTATTTTTCTTTTATTTATTTGACTTATATGTTGTTATTATTTGAGGGAATTCTTGTTACAAGAATAACTTGATTAGTTGACATATACATTTATGGATGATGTAATTTAGAATTTGAACCCATTTGATATGGTTTGATTATTGATTTATGCATATGGCTTATTCTTTGATAACCTTGTACTTCTATGGCCTATTAAAATAGAATACATGGTCACACGTTGAAATCAATTATGTTATATGATGTTACTAATGGTTTTTCAAGTGTGAAAGGAAGAACCATAGGTGCATAAGGACTTTAGGTTGAGCCAGGATATGTGAACCTAGGATGGGATCAAGTTATGTATTTTTGATAGCTATAAGATAGTGTTTATTGTTTATTCATGACTTCTATACAATGTTGTTTGATATGTTTCTCTCTAGATGTTTGAAGAGACATGGAAACAATTTGCAAATAATATTACACATTGGAAAAGGGTTGTATGAAAAATTGTGACATGATAAGTACCATGTGGAAGAGGAGGTATAGGTTTCCTATTCTTTCCTAATATCCACCCTACTATGTAATATGTTGAAAAACATATGTTATATGTTTTTTCCTAGATTTTGTATGTTTCCATAAGCATATGCCACATATTTTGTCACACACAAGGTCCTATTATGTGGTTTGCATTAAGTTTTAAATCCTTATTCCTCAGTGACCATTAGTATCTTAATAGTGGTGAATGAGTTGGTTTAGTTAATTTCAAACCATAACACCATCCCCTACCATTGAAAAAATATACTTGAATGGAATGTATGAACATGGAACCCTTGGTACATATCAATAGGTAGTACTTGAAAGGAATGTAGGGGCATGACACCCCTCGTATCATACAATTGAAGAGTCGTATATGTTATGTCTAGATATTGCTTCAGGGTACTTGAAGAGTTGTAATGATCATGTATATCTCTTAGTACCAAATACTTGAAAGATCTCAGTTAAATTTGTCTCACCCTTGGTATTGACTTTGATCTAGTTTATGTATACTTTGGAGAAAATAATCCTTTGTAATATGCATTTTATTTTGGCATGGTAAATCAAATGAACTTGCATAAGTAGTTTGATTGATCATATAGAATTATGCGCATTACTTTAAATGGGAAATATAAATTACTTGTATAATTGGAAATGGAAATAAATTTAAAAAAAGGTGAGTCAAATGGAAAGAAATTAAATTTATTTAAATATAAATGGACAATTTCATGTGCAACTATTCAATTAGAAAAAAAAAGGGATCCATGGAACATCTAAGAGTAAAAATAGGATAACAAGTTGAGATGTTATGAACAATCTATTTTTTCATTTTAAATAAAATAATTACTTGTGCATAGAGTGACACATGGATGAGTGAATAATATGCAATTAATAATTAAAATAATTAGTATTTTGTATGATATGGACAAATGACATGAGCCTCAAAAACTATATGAGAAAGGAGGATTGGGATTGAGAGATCACTTTTTTCACCCTAATGCTAGATGGTTGTCGTAATGATCAATTTTTTCTTGGTGAGTTGGCATTGAGTTTTCTCTCAAGAATGTGCTAGTACCATGGAGGTGGGTATATAAAACATTCTAGAGAAACCACATATTCTACATGCTATTTGTTTTATTCTCTTAATACAACTTATTGGATCTCAAGGGTTCTTAGGGAAGACAAGTACCCATTTGGGTGTTAATAGGGTGGTAAATCGATAATAAAATTATATATTTGGAAAAGGATAAGTGTAGGTTATACTTGGATACAACTTGGAATTGAAAAATAACCAAGGGAGAATCTTCTACAAACTTCTATAAACAGGTATTCCATCCTAATATTTGTAAAGGTATTCACATTTCCTGAAAATCTAAAGAAATGTTGAATGGGGTTTGAAAATTTTGAAAATTTCCAAGGAAATTAGCATATGTTTTAAGATTTGAATTTTTATTAAAACTCTTAGAATAATATTTTTTAGCATCCTAAATCCTACAAAACAATTCCCATGAAGAATGGTTGCTTAAGATACAATTTGGAAAGTGATTTTCATTTTTTTCCCATACAAAAGGAGTCAATCGTGACCTTCCATAGGAAATTTTATTGAGTTGAAGAAGTATTAGTGGTTTCATATTAAAACGGATTGTCTACTAATTAAGTCTTATTGAGCTGAAGAAGTATTACTTTCAACTACTACATTTTATACGTTTGTGGAATTTTTAGATATTTGAAAGAGTTTGGTTACCTCAATTAAGGGATTGATAGTTCTCTACAGAGAACATTTGAAATATTTCTATATAGAGAAAAAAGGATCATTTCATGACCACCAGAGGCCTAATCATTATGGTCTAAAGATGTGTCTTCATTAAATTGGTAATTGAGCTAGCTTTGTTACTTGTTATTTATTCCTTGGTTGTTATTGAAGTGTTCATGTGAAATCAATTTATCCATAAGCATAGTTCTAGTTTTATGAATTTGAGAATATATAATCATGCACAACATTATATCATAAAATAAGTGATTATTGAAATCAATATTATTCTTGAGTTATTATTATTACTAACCCTTGTGGATTTTATAATGGGATCATATGAACAAGGGGTAAAATTGATGATTTATTATTAGAGTGAACCTAAATTGCATATGTTGTATTTTTTGTTGTTACTTTGTTTATTTTATTGATTTAAGAAAAACAATTCTTCTTTTTCAAGCTACATGATTTGTTTTAGGATAATATCACGGAAGTGTGCCCATAGACATGGAACCTAGCACAGTCAGAAGGAATTTTGATGTACTCCACTATTTTCCTAAAGTTGTTTGACCCCATTTCCTTCTCAATACAATATGATAGACCATATTTTAAATCTACTTCAACTAAAGTTTAAGCCACTAACCTATACACAATATTTGTATAGGATCTATTCATGTCTATAGTCCTTCCAATTCTATCTCTAATTCTTCTTAAAATCCTATCATACCATAGTTCTAATGGAATCAACAGAAACTTTACCCACATAGGTTGCTTGGATATAGGTTCCATTCTTGAGTTGAAACAATCATGCATTCCATTCTTTAGTTCTAGTAATTTCAAACCCCAATACCTCTAAATTCTAAAAAATAAAATGCATCATCTCCCTCAACACAAAAAATGAATTCTAGCTAGTCTCTTGTCATCATGTGTAACTTTAGAGAATAACCCAAAATCAATATCCATATAACCAATCATTTAAGGTATAATCCACCATTTTCTTCCCATAAAACATATAAGTAAGATACTTCCCTTGGAACTCCAAGATTTTATTTAGATATATTTCCTCCTCAACCAACATCAACCGCCATCTTTAGTAGCTCCTTTATCCTTTTCACACACATTTAGGATTTCCTTAAACACTTTTTATTATATTTTCCACCTCCTCTTCTAAACACTAACCCAAATCCTCTTATATCTCCAAGATCTAGAATTCTATCAATAAACCCTAAGCTCCTAAACTCTTCTACTAGGTTTGGCTCATTTGAATAGAACTTGCTACTCTAAAACCCTTCCATCTTTTGATTCCAATTATTCCTCTATCCTTGTTCCCGCATTACCTATCAAATAATGAACATGTTTATTCTCATTATATTTTTTCTCCTTGACAAAACTACCCCTAGCATTGAATCTTACTCCATTGTCTAAAAAACTACACTTTGTACCTCTATAGTCAATGTCCTTGTCAAATATGTAGATGTCAATGTCCTTGTCAAATATGTAGATGTCAATGATAATATTCATTATTTACACTTTCCTAATGTATCAAAAATACTTCTACCTAGGTCCAAAGATCCCTTTGTACATATCCTCACTTATCATATCCCTAGGAGCTAAGGACCCGAAATAAAAAAAAATATAATTCAACTCCATCATATGGATCTATAAAGTAGTCTAAGATTTTTTTTCATTCTTAGACTTCATTTTCACCTTCCCTCACAAAATGCAGATACATCTATTACAATGAAAAACTCGTGGGGAAACCAAAATCATGGATGAGATCACTATAAAGAAAACACTTTCTAGTAGGGATTTTTTCAAAACCTCCACAAAAAATCCCTTCTTCTCTATTTATAGTGGAGATAAGTGGCCAAAGGTTTTAACATATTTTTTATGGGAAGTTCACTTAAATTTTATCAACACATTAATTCACTCTCATATATGGTGCACCAATACATTAAATAAATGAGCACACTAGAGATTGTCATTACTAATCCATGGTAAAATATATGTTTAATTAATTCTAAACATATGATAATCAATACACCAATGTGTTATTATCTACAATGCAATAAATGAGGTTTATATATTTTATTATACAATATCAATTTTCATTTAAAAATTGCAAAATATTATTGGTGCACTTCCATATAAGACACACCAATGTGTTCTCTATATAAGCACACCAAAGACCATTTTATTATTATGTGATGAAACTCATGCTGATCCATATTTAAATAGTATGCACATCAGTGTATATATACATCAAATGCATCGAGTAAGGTTTAGCCATTTTTTAATACAATATTGTAACTTTTATTTAAAAAGTTACAAATCATCGGAGTGATTCCTTAAATGAGCAATGATGCATTTATGTTAATGTTGCACTAGAATATATTTTCTTACTGTTGTGTTTATAAACCTTAATCACATTGTTGCATCCCCATTTAGATGCACCAAATAAGGTTTATCAATATTATTATACAATATTGGATTTATATTAAAAAATAACAAAAGCTTATTGGTATTCTCCCTAATACGGCCAACTAGTGTGATTACATTATCAATGCACCATAAATCATAACCAATCCAATGCATATGTACATGTTAACTACACCATTGCATCTATATGTAAGAACAATTGAATAAGAATTAGACATTTTTTCATAAATTATGTTTTTTTTATTTAAATGAATTTCAAAAACTAAATGGTGCACTCAATAATAATAGGTACATGCACCAATGTACACCAATAATTGGTACACATAATTTATAAATTTAAAAAATACTTAATGTTGTTCTCTAAGCATAAAAGTGGATTGGTGCATCTTACTATTGGGTGCACTAGGGTAGGGTAAAATAATTTTTTTTTAAATTACCAAATTGTAAATTCATTTTTAAATTTCATTTAGTGTTTTCAACCATACAAGCACTATAATTCAACATCCTTGTATGACCACCCCATCGCTAGTGCTACCCTATTGATAGATTTCTTGATTCCTTTACTTCATTGGTGGATTTGATTCATTTTTAAATTTTGAAAAATGGTTTCATATTTCACTTTTGTATGACCACCCCATCCCACCCCATCTCTAGTGCTACCCTATTGATAGATTCCTTGATTCCTTTACTTCATTGGTGGATTTGATTCATTTTTAAATTTTGAAAAATGGTCCTATATTTCACTTTTTTCTACATGACAACCATGCCTCATCAAAAAGAAAGATACTAGGTAAACTGTTTATTACCTCCTCTTTTATGGTTAAAATTTAAAATTTGACATAAATTTGCCTTTTTGTATCAATTTAAAAAAAATATTCTAAGAGGTGCATTCAAGCCATTTGGTTCACACCAAACTATGTCGTGTGTTTTGTAAATTAAAAAGACACATTATTGTGGTGCATCACTTAAAGTGGAGTGCACTCATAAAACGACATTTAAAAAAACATTTTATTTTTCAATGCTCTTCATAATATTAGGAGGCACAATTAGTGGTCCTTTCAATTATTTTCAATTATTTTCAGTGCCCTTGTGAATATAAGGAAACACTATGCACGGTGCTATATTATATCATACGCACACTGATAATATAATGTATTAAATTAAAAAATTCAGCTTGTTGGTGCATTACAAAATGTACGGATCTATCATTGTTAGTGCATTGGTTCATGCAAGGTGCATCGTAGTTCCTATAGTTCCCCTGTACATATGGAATACCAATTATCAATGATAGTTTAAAAAAATTGTATTGGATTTACCAATGTGTTAATATTTAATAAGGAACATCGATGATGGTACATTGATGAGAAGGACACAATTGGTGATGTAGCTATGTTAATAAGGTGCATTGATGAGTTTTGCAAAGATTTTTTGAAAAAAAATTAATTTCAATTTTGAATATTATAAATGGTAATAAAGTATATATTTTTTTGTCATATGTGTGTGTGTTTTTGTGCATGTACCTAATGCAATTTATATGTGAATTAGATTTATTGAGGAGGATAACAATAACGATAGGTTGACGTGTAGAAATTTGCAAGTGTGTGAAAGGATAGAGAGAGGGAGAGGGATATGTACCTGGATCCTATTATAGAAAATATTTTTTTCCTTTGGAGGAATGTTGGCCTTCTCAAGTTTTATGATGAGGATACATCCATCAATGGGAACACACACTTGCTAACATAGTTGATGTGCCACAGGGATCTTGGGTGAAATCACGGAGGTGGGTAACATTTTCATGACAATCCGATCTCCAAAATTCTGAAAAACGTTTTTTCGGCCGAACTAATATTATATTTCGGCTGAAAGATACTTTTTTCGGTCAAACTATTTTTCGGCCGAAAATTGGAACGTCAAATCGAATGGTACACTAATGGCACCCTCGATTTGCATGTAAAAATTTAGTCAGACGGATTTTTTCCATCCGGCAATATGTTTTCGGCCATAAGATATTCCAGTCGAAACATTCTTTCGGCTGAACAATCTTTCAGCCGAAAGAATGTTTATATATCAACCACACATCGATCTGGAAACATTTTTTCAAGCTCTTTTCCTTTGTGAGTATTTGAGAGCGTTTGCGCAGATGTAGTTTGAGAGCGTTGGCAGACGTAGTTTGAGAGCGCAGAGGTCAGGTTGTTGGGTTGGCGGGCACATACGTAGGTTTGGCAGGAGTTCCTGTGGGTGGTCGGGGTGTTGTGTTGGCGGGTCGAGCTTTAAGTATTAATGTCTAACTCTTAGTTTTTAATTTTAATTTTAATTTTTAATTTGTAAAATGTAATTTAATTTTTATTTTCAAATAAAAATTGTGTTAATGTGGCTTCCCCCGTGGCCAAGCCATGGGCACACCAACGGCTTGGCCATAGGGCTGGGCCCCCACGGCCAAGTCACAGTCCACTGGACTGTGACTTGGCCGTGGGGGGGAAACCTTGTGGCCAAGCCGTGGGCACGCCAACAGCTTGGCCATAGGGTTGGGCCCCCACGGCCAAGTCATAGTCCAATGGACTGTGACTTGGCTGGGGGGGGGCAACCTTGTGGCCAAGTCGTGGGCACCAATAAGATCTACAACGATTTACAAATTCAACTTTAAAACTGATATCAACCAATTAAATTCTGAGGTCTGGGTTTTTAATTGTTTTAAGGTGGTGATGCTACCTTTCAGATTCGAAAATGCAAATTCTATGCAAAAATATTATTTCCAGAAAATTCACTAACCGATTGTAGCTACAAACGATTTCTAAATCGGAAGGTTCCATTTGATCGTGATTCAAAAGATTTATAAATTCCTTACCAGTCCCTACAAATTACATATTACATTAATTACATTAATTACATTTAGATATTACATTAATTACATTTACAGAATTACATTTCCAGAATTACATATTATATTAATTACATTTGCAGAATTAAGTGAATCAATTTCCAAAATTGCATTTACATATTACAGTGACCACAATTTCTAGATTCAATATTTCAATAAACTACCTGTGATAACATATGCAATGCATATGTTATATGACATATGCACTACATATTTCATATAACATATGCACTGCATATGTTATATGAGCCTTCAACTATCATCATGAATTCATTTTTAACTATCATGGCATTGCATTTACAAAGAATAATCTAGTGTTATATTGTATGATTGTAGTTCAAGAACACGAATCTATATGGAACAATTATTTCTTGAGTGCATCGTATTTTTTAACACAATTTCTTAGTGTACAAGAGTCTTAAAAAAATATTATTAAAAAGAAGTAATCACAAGTGACAAAATCCTTAAGAATGAATTTGATCAAATAAAACTAGGTTCAAAGTAATCACAAGTGACAAAATCTTTAAGAATGAATTGATAAAATAAAAATAGGTTCAAATTGTTTGCTAGAAAACATTTACGCTAAGAATCAACACTAAGATTCAAGATATTTTCCATGAATAGAAAATCTATATTAGTTTGTTAATGTTGATATTTCTATAATGAGTCAACCTATTCATAGATTGATTAGGTTCAAAGTGTTTGCTAGAAAACATTTACACTAAGTATCAACACTATGATTCAAGATATTTTCCATGAATAGAAAATCTATATTACTTTGTTAATGTTGGAATTTATATAATGAGTCGACCTATTCATAGATTGATTCCGTTTTAGGCAATCTGTAATGGTCATTAGCCAAGCTATCAAGATTCTTTAGGTTAGTGAGTCAGGCCAAGCTATGATATATGATGAATAATGTGAGTCGGGCCCCATACAAATCCTCAAAAATTCATGAGCTCACTATTACTCCCAATTGGATACTCTGACAAGCATCCCAGACTGTAACATAAGGGAATCCAAATGTTTTGTATTTTATAAAAATTTCATAAAAAAATCAGTCTTTCTAACTTTTTAATTCAAATCTTTTGTATTTTATAAAAATTTCAAATCTTTAGGAATTCAATATATAAATTCATTTTTACATATGTAATATTAGAGTATCATACGTTTCTTACAAATTTTAGCTTACAAAGTATCTTACAATGCCTTGTTTACCATTAAATTATATTAACTCTTTTGTAAGTTATGTTGTTTTCAATCTTTTTGCACTTGATGCACTACAAAACCAATATGCCTTGTTTACCGTTAAACTATATTAACTCTTTCATAAGTTAGGTTGTTTTCAATCTTTTTTCACTTGATGCTACAAAACATTGGTTGTAGGTTTTTAATAATGTGAATCTAGATTCTAAAATGTTTTCAAAATATTTTGATGATATTAAATATCAAGGGTGTATGGTTTTAATAATGCAAATAGATTGTAAAGTTTATTCAATATTGAGGATATTGAAAGAATATTACACATGAAATGATGTTCTTACTAGATGAGATTCTCATATTATAAATAAAATCCATGGGATACCCTGATTTAGGGGTTATTTGTTATTAACTATAATATATAAAAGTTATAGAAGTTATGTCAAATTATATTAGGTTTTATATGGGTTAATAGGCATTAAGGATGACATGGGTTAGAAATTATCAGAGTTATATTAGAGTTCATGTATGGTAGTGGTTACAATACATAGTGATTATATGGTTATGGGTTATAGAATTTTGAGGTTAAGTATTAGTTATTGTATGAGATAGGGGTTAAATGAATTAAAGGGATTAGGTGTTATAGGGATTAAGGGATATGAGAGTTAGTATTTATATGTGTTATGAGTTATATTAGAGGTCATGTATGGTAGTGGTTACAATACATAGTGATTATATGGTTATGGGTTATAGAATTTTGAGGTAAAGTATTAGTTATTGTATGAGATAGGGGTTAAATGAATTAAAGGGATTAAGTGTTATAGGGCTTAAGGGATATGAGAGTTAGTATTTATATGTGTTATGCCATGTATAATATAGGGGTTATACGTGGTAAGGGTTATGGGTCTTATTAGTTACAAGGACCATAGAGTTTAAGAGATGATAAGTGTTAGGAATTATAGGCATTAGGTGTTATAATGTCTATTGTGTATATTAAGGGCCATTGTGGTTGAGGATGATAAAATATATATGTATTAGATAATAGGTTTTAGGTGTGAGGGATCATAGGTGTTAAGGGTTATAATGTTATATAATAAGGGATTATATAGGTTAATCGTAATGTGCTAAATGCGGTTATAGATGAGTGGTTCAGGATTATAGGGGTTAGGGATAATATTAGGAGTTAGAATGTTGAATATTATATGGATCAATTATTAAATTTTATAAATTCTATATGCAAGGGTTTTAAAGATTATAGGTTATTATTTGAGGTAAATGAGTTAGGGGATATATGGTTTATAATATTCAGGTGCTATAGGAGTGAGGAGTTTTAAGATTTAGTGCTTATGAGTGATAGGGACATAGGCCTATATGGTTATATGTGATATGGGTTATGTTTTATGATTATAGGGGTTAAGCTCATAGAACTTATAAGTACTTCAGGTTAGGATGTATAGGAAAATTATAAGGGTTAGGTGTGAGGAATTATATTAGTTATGTCATTATGTATTAACCCCTAATGACATTATTTTTCCATTATGAGGTTTTGCATACTAAAATAGGCTCTTGGGGCCCTACAAATATTCAAAGGAAAAAAGTCAATGTCTTATAGCCTAAAATATACTTTTAAAGATCATGGACTATGCATAGATTCTAGCACCACACATTTCTTGTAAATGGAATTAGTGATCTATAGGGGTCATATGAGTTCCCTTAGAAGGAATTATGTGTGAGGGATGTAATTTGTTGTGACCCTAGTGATGTTAGAATGATAAAAATGAATGAATCGGGACATAAAAATTGTTTTTAGGGATTATAAAACTTGCACATGGTGCAAAAACACCTAAGAATCCCTGAAAGCGCATCTTTGGCCAAAGAGTGTAATATGAGCACCATTAAAATATCTATATTTCATCTTTTTAAACCATATTTAAATTCACTGTGCAAGTTCCCATATCATCTCTCCAACTTAAAGGAACCTTATTTTTTCAAATTTCCATGACCACTAAAGTGTTGTGAGAGACCACCATGACTGTTTGTTAGCCTCAAGGTTAGTGGGTGAGGACATTTAGGGGTTTGTTCATTTAGGGAAACTTCTAATATTTGGTTGATCAATATTAGCTTAACTTTTATTGTTGGAAAGCCTCTTTGGCAACTAAACAAGTGTATTGGTCATGTGGTACACCACAAGGATTAAACCATGGCAATGTTTCTTGGTCAACCACATTATTTGTCTCTAGTGGTTTTGGAACTCTTTGATTCTAATTATATAATGAGGTTGTCTAGACTTATCTCAACCATTATTTCCTCTTCCAATTGTAGTGAACCTTTGACTAAAGGAATAATTATAACGAATAATTCATTTTGAATAATAAAGTCTAATATAGAAATAAAAGAGTCTTAGATGGGAACTAATTATTATAAATTCATTTAATATTTAAAGATGTGAACTAATTATTATCTTATTGATGATATTTATATTCATATAATATAACTTCAAATTGACAACTTATTAATTAATTCATTAATAACCTAGAGACATTAGTAACTAATGTGTTTATTGAACCATAATATTGTATGTGTGTTGGACATTTAGGCATAGCTAGCACACACATATCTCATACATGTAGACGATAATAACAAGCCATGTTCCTAATGTAATTTTTAAAATGTTAACAACTAATAATGCAAACAAATAAATAAAGTAAATCATGGGGCTCCCTTTAAACCCTTAATTCCATCTCGCATCTCCCATCCCTTCATTTGTTGAAATATGTTGGAGTTTGACAATATTGAACTAACTCTAGAGATAATCCAAATGTGAAATCTTCAAACCTTTCGACCCAATATCTCTAGTAGACAACTAGTATTGGTCATAACACATATAGGGAGTGTGGATAGCATGACCCTCCCACAACGCGAGGGGAGTGTGGATATCTATAGACATTACCCTTTATAACCATTAATTTTGTGAAAATTAAAAGACTCACTCAATTGCATTTTCTTTGAAATATATATGTCATTAAAACTCACATTACTATTTATAGAAATAGGCTTCATTACCACCATAAATTTTGTGAAAATTAAGAATCACTTAAAATCATCTTCTTTTTAATATATATCCCATTAAAACTCACATTACTATGTTTACAATAGGTTATGATGCACTTACATTTGAAATTATTGTCATGATTACTCTCAATCAATGTGAATTGCCACCTTATATGACTCTAATTGTCCCATGTCACATACCATCTCAACACTCAAATCACCTATAATTGCATCCTTTCTCAATTGTAATCTTCAAACTTCAACCTCCCTCTCTCAATCTCTAGCAATTCATATTCTTATGGCCCATATCTAAGAGATAGTTACAATTGTTCCTCTTCTTTACATGCCACTTGAACAATCAATTCAAATTATACATGTCATTTGATGCCCACTTCCTAATGACAATGAATTGGTTCAATAGTTATTGTCAATGCACCATACACATGTTTCTTTTGATCTTGTAATCCCTTGTACATTTTGTCAATTCATTGAGGTTAATATATGCACCCTCAAAGAAACCATTAGGATTGATCTATTCCATTGTAACATTGAGTGATATTTTACCAAGAACCCCAATAAATGTAGTCATCAATCATTCAACTACTCATAGTGATGCAGGAGCATCGCTCCAAGCCAGTTGCGCACCATCTAGCCAACACATCAAGTGTGCATTCAATGGAAGAGGAGAGGCACAACCCTCTCACCTTCAAATTTCAAATTTAAATTTAATGTATTAAATGTTTGTAAGGCCAGTAGAGTTGAAGCCATGCCTTCGAGCATGCTATAGTTGGTGTCTCCTTAATGGATGACATGATTGGGGATCTAGATCCAATTCAGATTAGATGGCCCATTCATTGTAATTGAATGTGAATTTATGAGAGTTGGTGAGGATGGAGAGAAGAGCTCGAGGAGCCCCCTTTTGTAAAAAGATCTTTTTGTTTTCTGAAAGAGTTAGTCTATAGAGAGAGGAAGAGAGAATAGAGATAGGGGAGGAGAGACGAAACTCTGTTGCAGTGCGAGCTCGAACACACTGTAATCAAGCATTCTTGATTAATACAAACAAGAGCAGTTTTTCCTGCATGTTATTTTGTGTTTGTTGATGAATGTCTTTATGTGTTTATGATATGTTGTAGATGTGTTTTAGTTTGCATTTGCAGGTTACAGATAGAAGTCGTTGTCTGTTGGGTTCTTGATTTTCAGTTTTGGGTTCTTTGTGGCTTTATGCAAGAGTGCATGACAGAACACTGCGGGTTCAGTAAGCCAGTGCATATAGTGCACTTCTAAATTATGTGAGATTTCAGACAAAGACGTGCCAGGAGGGCGCACCAGAGGAAGTCATTGACTCAAGGAGGAGGCCTTAAGGTTGTTGAACACCTTAGAGGTAAGACTGTGTAGAAGAAGGCACAAAGATAACATAATCACTGAGGGTTCTGTGGAAGCTCTTCTAGGAGGGCATTGAGCAAGTGCCTAGGGTGAATAGAAGGAACTCTATTTTGAGTTCAGTGAGAAGACAGAGTCACTGAAGATTCTATAGAAGCTCTACCAGGAGGGAATCAAGAAAGTGCAAGGAAGTTCATAGGAGGAACTCTGTTTTGAGTTCAGAGAAGACAAAACATCCGAAGTTCTTTGAATCTCTGCCAAGAGGGAATTGAGCAGTTGCAAGGAGTGCACCGAGAATAACTCTCTTTTTTGAGTTCTGAGATAAGAGAAGTGTCACAGGGAAGACACTTACAGAGTTACTGAATACTTTGTTAAGCTCAACAAGGAGGGATTGAGCAGAAGGTCGTCAGAAGGACCCCAAATTTCCCTTTGAGGATACAGAAGGGTCAAATCCCTTTGAGGTTTGAGAAGGAAAAGCTCAGGATGGATAACACAGTTGTGTGCAGGGACCCGACAAGGAGTGCAGAGGTCGAGGAACCCTTCGAGGTTTCACAGTCAACAAAGCTCAGGAGGGATAGCATTCCAATAACATAGGCGATATCCAAAGGAATCGAGCTTTCAGAGGGAGCAAAGGTCGAGGCCTTTGAAACATGGAAATATTCCAAGGCTCAGAGAGAGGACATGATCAGGAAGGAGAAATAGTAGCCACTAGATCGGTTCTAAGAGGAGGAGATCTAGACCGTTGAGTTTCATGTCCAAAAAATAGGAGGATAGAGCGCATAAGACTAAATTTGGGTCATCAGATCTAGTGTCGATATCTGACAATCGTTGGATCGAGCAAAGATGCATGGCATTTAATATATGGAAGTTGCGTAGGAGAGTAGCTAAGACGGATAGTGGAGACACCTCAGGGAGAAGTGCCAAGTTGTCGTGAGTCGTCGGATCTAGAAAAGGTGTATGAGGTTTAAACCTCATAACAGTAGAAGGAGTGTGCAAAGTCATTTTCTAGAAGTCCTCGAGAAGCAGAGGCAGACGGTCAGAATTCTCTGTGGAGAACTCGCGAAGTCACGAGGACCGTAGGATCAAAGGAAGTTGCAAGGTGATTCGAGGTGGATGAAACACATCACCTTAGGATCCAGGATCAACATGAGCCGTTGATCATGATTTGCATAAGCCATTGGATCATATCGCGAACTTGGAGTTCGTGAGTTTGGAGGCCAGACCAAATTCTTAGTTTGCACGAAGTTTTGAGTTGTGAGGAGCAGGGAAGGAGATCTAGACCATTGGATCCAAGCCATGGGAGAACCGTTGGATCAGAACCCCCGCATGGTATCATGTATTGGGGTCTCAGAGGGTGAAGTATTTGCACCTTGATCACTAAATTCGTGAAGTGCCAAGAACTAAGGGTTCATGCGAACACGTGTCACACCCATTAGGTGGGGACCGTGTGGTTGACAAGTGGCGCAATGTAGAGCGCATAGAAAAGGTGGAAGCAGGTGACATGTGGCGTGCGTGTGTCACTTGGGAAGGAGTCAACCCATCTCTGACTTATCACATCTTGGGGATTCACAAAGGAGGAGCATGAGGGCTCAACACTCCAACCCACGAAGTTGCAAGTTGCAAGTAGTGCTAGGGTTAGGCCTGGCTAACGGTCACTTGTAGAGGCACTAGCGAAAGAGGAGCCATACCCATATCGCATTCTCGGGTATCGACGTTTGGAGAAAGGAGAGTCGAGGATCTTCGAATCACAAGATCATGAGTTGCGAGAGGTGCTTGCGCTAAGACCCGGTTGTGGTTGCATGGATATGTAAGGCTCACACCTGGTGTTAAGTTGCGTAGGGTGGTTTTTTCACAAAGGACCCATGGATCGGATTCATGGGGTTCCAGTGAGGCCCGAAAGAACTATTGCAGTTCTATGGATTCGAAGAAGAATGATCCTAAGTGGATCTTGGCCCAAGGGTAGAGGGTTCTGCATCAGTGTGGCATCAGATCCTGATTTTATCTGTATATTTCAGGCAGAGGGAGCTAGAGGAAAAGGAGTAGTCTGATACGCATCAAGTGGTATCAGAGCTTGATTTTGTCTATATATTTCAGACAAAGGGAGATAGAGGAAAAGGAGTAGTCTGATACACACCAATAGTACTATCAGAGCTTGTTTCTGTCAGTATATTGCAGGCATAAGGAGGCAGAAGGAAAAGGAAAGGTTGGAAGCACTCACAGTTGCAGAGTGACAACAACAAGTTTGTCAGGAGGGTAGACAGGAACATGAAGGTGGCTACTGAAGGCCATGAACACGGTGGAAAGAAGAACCACCAGCAACAGAGAAAAGATGAGATGGATAGAGAAATCACTGACATAAGGGTGAGGATGGAAGATCTTGCACTACAGGTGTAGCAGAATGCAAAGACACATTGGGTGTATGAATGACCCATGAAAATGAAAGCAAAGTGGCCAGTCAAGAAATTGTTGGCTAGGAGGCAGCAAAGACTGTTGAGAGAATAGATGAGGTATGTGAAAAGCCTCAGGGCCACAAAGGAGATGGTTCAGGCTTGTGAACCAGAAGATGGGAGAAATCTCAGTGATGATGAAGAGGAAATATCGAGAAGAGATCTCATAGACTGCCAAGTGGGCAGAGATGGGATTTCAAATTGCCAAGTGTGCAATAGAAAGAGATCAAGTGAAGGTCTCATATGCTTCCAAGAGGGAGGTGCTAAAAGTTCAAGTTTCCAGGTGGGAAATGAGATGGGATCACTAGGGTATCTCATAGACTACCAAGAGGGCAGAGAAGAAATCCCATATTGCCAGGTGGGCAAGGGAGAGAAGATGAGACTGTCTGAGAGTCTCATGAACTCAGAGATGAGTTTGAATCAGCAAGAGGAGCTGATAGAGAAGGAAGATCAAAAGAGCATTCTGATTATTGGGGGGATAAGAGTATTCCTACCAAGTAGTGGAGTGGAGGTCGATGCATGAGATGAAGCTGTAGCAGAAGAAGAGCATGGAAATAAGACGCTCACTCCATGGGAGATGGAGTTGGAGATGTTGGAGGATTGGTTGAACCATCTAGAGCTAGTAGATGACTTCCATGAGAAGACAGTCATGCAGATGTTAGCAGAGGATAATTCCAAAGAATCACTTAGAAATTTCAGCCAGGGAGCTGAACAGATGATGACTGCAGCGCTGAGGTCTACAGCAGAAGTTGAATAAAAATTCCAGTCTGAGGAGCAGCTGGAGGAAGCTAGAGATGCACCAACAAGAGAACTGGCAAAAGCAAAACTATCAGAAGGGGAAGCTGAGAAGAGACTCAATGATTAGAATGTAGAACTGAATTTTGTAGTAGAGTGGCAAGTTGAGGCCACAAAGGAAGAAGATGGCATGGGAGATCTAGTTGATCTACCCATTTGTAGGGAAGAATTGCAGTGGAGCAAGTTGCAAAAGGAGAGCTAGCCCTGGGAGCAACTGGATGAGATAATTGAGGAGATCATAAGGTAGATGATCAGATCAACAAAAGTGGTCAAAAAGGGAAGTTGAGCAGAGGAGAACCTACCATAGTAGCAGGGCAATAGATGCAGCAGCAACAACAAAGCAGTGGAGAAGATGGACAACTCCAGAGAACAGTTTGGGATCCAGGGTGATTTCAACAGAGATGGGAAGCTCATGAGCAGGAGATCATGATTTTTTCAGCTGAGGAGTATGATGCAGGAGCATCGCTCCAAGCCAGCTACACGCCAACTAGCCAACACATCAAGCATGCATTCAATGGAAGAGGAGAGGCACAACCCTCTCACTTTCAAATTCCAAATTTGAATTTAATGTATTAATTTTTTGTAAGGCCGGTAGAGCCGAAGCCATGCCTTCGAGAATATTTTATTTGGTGTCACCTTAATGGCTGACATGATTGGGGATCTATATCCAATTCGAATTAGATGGCCCATTCATTGTAATTGAATGTGAATTTATGAGAGTTGGTGAGGATGGAGGGAAGAGCTCGAGGAGCCCCTTTTGTAAAAATATCTTTTTGCTTTCTGAAAGAGTTAGTCTGCAAAGAGAGGAAGAGAGAATAGAGATAGGAGAGGAGAGTCGAAACTCTGTTGCAGTCCGAGCTCAAACACATTGTAATCAAGAATTCTTGATTAATACAAACAAGAGTAGTTTTTCCTGCATGTTATTTTGTGTTTGTTGATGAATGTCTTTATGTGTTTATGATATGTTGTAGATGTGTGTTAGTTTGCATTTGCAAGTTACAGACATAAGTCATTGTCTGTTGGGTTCTTGATTTTCAAGTTTGGGTTCTTTGTGGGTTTATGCAAGAGTGCATGAAAGAACACTGTGGGTTCTGTAAGCCAGTGCATAGAGTGCACTTTTGAATTCTGTGGGATTTTAGACAAAGACGTGCCAGAAGGGTGCACCAGAGGAAGTCATTAACTCAAGGAGGAGGCCTTAAGGTTTTTGAACACCTTGGAGGTAATACTTTGCAGAGGAAGGCACAGAGATAACAGAATCATTGAGGGTTCTACGAAATCTCTACCATGAGAGCATTGAGCAAGTGCCTAGGGTGCACAGAAGGAACTCTATTTCGAGTTCAGTGAGAAGAAAGAGTCACTAAATATTCTGTAGAAGCTCTGCCAAGAGGGAATCGAGCGAGTGCAAGGAAGTGCATAGGAGGAACTCTATTTCGATTTCAGAGAAGACAAAATGTTTGAATTTCTATGAATCTTTGCCAAGAGGGCATTGAGCAGTTGCAAGGAGTGCACCGAGAAGAACTCTCTTTTTCGAGTTTTGAGATAAGAGAAGTGTCACATGGATGACACTTACAGAGTTACTGAATACTTTGTTAAGCTCAGCAAGTAGGGCTTGAGCAGAAGTTCATCAGAAGGACATCAAATTTCCCTTTTAGGATATAGAAGGGTCGAATCCCTTAGAGGTTCGAGCATGCAAAGCTCAGGATGGATAACACAGTTGTGTGAAAGGACTTGACAAGGACTGCAGAGGTCGAGGAACCCTTCGAGGTTTCACAGTCGACAAAGCTCAGGAGGGATAACATTCCTAGAACGCAGGCGAAATCTAAAGGAATCGATCTTACAGAGGGAGAAAAGATCGAGGCCTTTGAAACTTGGAAATATTCCAAGGCTCGGAGAGAGCGCATGCTCAGGAAGGAGAAACAATAGTCATTGGATCGGTTCTAAGAGGAGGAGATCTGGACCGTCGAGTTTCACATCTAGACAATAGGAGGATAGAGCGTAGAAGACTAGATTTGGGTTGTCAGATCTAGTGTCGATATCCGACAATCATTGGATCGAGAAAAGATGCATGGAGTTTAATCTCTGGAAGTCACGTAGGAGAGTAGATGAGACAGACAGTGGAGACACTTCAGGAATAAGTGCCAAGTTTTCGTGAAACGTCGGATCCAGAAAAGGTGCGCGATATTTAAAACTCGTAACAGTAGAAGGAGGGTGCCAAGTCATTTGCTAGAAGTCCTCGAGAAGCAGAGACAGACCGCCAAAATTCTCTGTGGAGAACTTGGAAAGTCGCGAGGACCATAGGATCAAAATAAGTTGCAAGGTGATTAGAGGTGGATGAAACCCAACACCTTAGGATCCAAGATCAATGTGAGTCATTGATCGTGCTTTGTGTAAGCCGTTGGATCATATCACGAACTCAGAGTTCATGAGTTTGGAGGCCACACCAAATTCTTGGTTTGTGCGAAGTTCCGAGTTGCGAGTAGCAGGGAAGGAGATCCAGACCATTGGATCCAAGCCACGGGAGAATCGTTGGATCAGAACCCCCACGTGGTATCTTGTATCGGGGTCTCGGAGGGTAAAGGAGTTGGACCTTGATCGGTAAAGTCGTGAAGTGCCAAGTGCCGAGGGTTCGGGCGAACACGTGTCACACCCGTTAGGTGGGGACCACGTGGTTGACAGGTGGCGCAATGTAGAGCGCACATAAAATGTGGAAGCAGGCGACATGTGCGTTTGCGCATCACCTGGGAAGGAGTCAACCCATCATTGACTTATCATGTCTCGGGGATTCGCAAAGGAGGAGCATGAGGGCTCAACACTCCAACCCACGAAGTTGCGAGTTGCGAGTAGCACTAGGGTTAGGCCTAACCGACGGTTGCTTGTAGAGGCGCTAGTGAAAGAGGAGTCATACCTGTATCGAATTCTTGGGTATCGACATTTGGAGAAAGGAGAGTCGAGGATCTTCGACTCAGGAGCTCGCTAGTTGTAAGAGGCGCTTGCACTAAGACCCGGTTGTGGTCGCATGGAGACATAAGGTTCATTCCTAGTGTGAAGTTGCGCAGGGCGGTTTTTTCACAAAGGACCCATGGATTGGATTCGTGGGGTTCCAGTCAGGCCTGAAAGAACTATTGCAGTTATGCAGATTCGAAGAAGAACGATCCTGAGCAAATCTCGACCCGAGGGTAGAGGGGGTCTGCATCACATAGACCATACTACATGAAGAATTGACCAATAAACATTCTTAGAACCTTTTAGGTTTTTTTTTACATGTTCTAGAAACATGCATCAATTATTTCCATTAATTGTCCATCAATGTGATCTTCAAGTCAATTATGCATAGTTCAGTAAATCTATCACTTCCATATTAGGTCAGTTCTCTCCTAGTGGAACTTCCCAACAAAACTTAGTACTTAGTCGTACTCTGACCTAATTGACTAAAGTATGCATAGTTCAGTAAATCTATCACTTCCATATTAGGTCGGTTCTCCCCTAGTGGAACTTCCCAACAAAACTTAGTACTTAGTTGCACTTTGACCTAATTGACTATTTGACTTCTTACATGATTCCTTATGATTCCTAAGAAATATTTAATTTGTCTACTCAAATTCCTTTAATATCATGATTGATCTCCACATATTTGTGTTTCCATCATGCACTTGTGGAAAAAATATACTTGTATAACAAAATTTACAAAGATATATTTCAATAAATATTATCAATTGATAATGAAAACTTTTTTACAAAATAAATGACTTCTCAAAATACAAGTCAAAGGGTGAGTCAAGTAATAAGTTTTGACTTTTAATTGGATATGTTAATTGGGTCTATCTCAAGTGTTAGAGAGGACAATTTTGTACCTACCCCACCTAGGACCAAACTGCACTTTTGACATGTTTTCTTTTCATGAGAAGACTATTGATTAGGACTCTTGATGAGTTAATTTTTTATTAGGGATGGAAAGGTAACAACAATCTCATTCTAGCACATTTCTGTGTGTAACCTCTAACCAAAATTTTGGTTGGTAACCAAGAGAGAATATATTTCTCCCTCTCTCTCTCTCTCTCTCTCTCTCTCTCTCTCTCTCTCTCTCTCTCTCTATACCCCCAACTCCGTCCACTCACCGCTCTTCCTCTCTAGGGGAAAACCATGATAGTTTGGTCATTGTTCTATTATGTTTCTTTCATTGTGAAGTGATTATTTTGTTAGTTAATGTTTAAAATCCATATAGTTTATAATTTTCACCTTTCCATATAAACTTCAAGAATCTATTTTGAATATTTTTGACACATTGACCATTCAACACATAATAACATATCTATTCCATTGACTAGTAAGGCATAAAGTTCCATTTGAAGCTCTATTTTTACTAGTTTTGTAGATACCTTATGACAATTTCCTATATCCCTTGGATTTATTCATCATTTGAGATCTTTGGTAGTATATACAAATATATATATATATTTTTTTAGGGATGTTGATCTTTACAAAATTTTGTGTGTTGCTGTAATTTACTAGTATTGTGGCATTGTTGCTCTTTAAATGAAAAGGAAAAGAGCTGAAAGAAATCTTGCAAAAACGTTTTTTTATCAAATATAAACAACCAGTCTCCCACTTTGGTGGTATTTTCCAAAGTCTTCCACTTTGGTGGTATTTTCCAATTGTAGAGGTCGTTTGACTAAAATAATAGTTACAATGAATACTTCATTTTGGATGATAAAGTCTAATTCATGGAAATAAAAGAGTATTATATGGGGACTAATTATTATACTCATTTATTACTTTAGACATATTGACCAAAGTTATTGAATGCTTATCTTATTGATGATATTTATATTCATATAATATAACTTCAAATTGACAACTTATTGGATTTGTGTTGGATATGTAGGCATAATTTAAACATGGTAGGAACTATGTGAGGAAAAAAGGAATCATAATGTTATGAGGGCCATGTGACCTAACACTAGTGATATATCCACTCATAGTAGAAACATTTTCTAATGAAAACCCATATCATATTGGAGTTTTTATGTTAGAAATAACATTTTATCCCTACCTTCTAGTTAACAAAAGCTCTTCATAAGTATTGATATTTCATTGAATTTCGATTTAATAGTAGTTTTAATGATATAACAATATTTTGTAGAGTGATCTCCTTCTCCATTCTCAAATGATTTAGCCAAAATTCATATGATTTAGAATTGTTTTCAAGGTAAAAATAGGTTTTGTACATGGAGGGATATGATGTTAGGTTTAATAATCAACAACAAATAAACTCAAAACTATATCAAACAAGGGAGTTGGGAGTTTATAGTTAAGAAATCCCTTAGTGGAAATATGGTTCCTTTATGTAATAACTAGGTATAAATCCCTTAGTGGAAATCCCTTAGTTGATAGTAAAATTAGGCCCCTTTATGTATCCCTTAGCGGAAATCCCTTAGTTTATAGTAAAATTAGGTCCCTTTATGTAACTTTAGGTGACCATAAAATATTTCACAGTTATGTATTTAGTTCAACTATATCTACAACTATCCAACAATTTGTCCTTAAATCTCTCAAGTGATACAAATATATAATATATCATTTGCACAGTTCATATGTTATATAATATAACATTATCACAAATATTACATTTTCTCCACCTCATCTTAATTTATATTAGGAATACAAACAACCCTCAATCCCATCCCATTTACCATGACAATAAAGGAATTAGTATAAAAATTCAATGACATTTCAATAATGCTAATGGGAAGTTTAAAGAAATGGCATATAATCCATGTTCATGCAAGACCTTCACCTCGTTGTGATTAAAACATGGGTGTGTGAGGTTATGAATATTAAACTCTTTGTTTTGGGGATTCTAATGCATTACATTATATGYGGTCTTTGTGGATCCAACCATAGGGAACTTTTAACGAATCTTAAAGAAATGTTCTAATGCATTTTTTTAGTGGATCCAACCATAGGGAACTTTTAATGAATCCATTTCCTTGTTGTTTTTCTGAATTGATTTCCCTTGGTGAACCCAACTTTCTGATTTCAATGACTTCTTTGTGTGGGTTTTATTGATTATTATGAAAATATTGTCGTTTTATCTTCTTTCCCTTATCCCTTTAGTCATCATTCCTTGCCTGAGCAGTCGACCAGGATTCGAATCGATGGTCGTCACTTCGGTGTTTAAAGACCTATAGATTCAAATGCCCTGCTTTTCTGTGCATGGATGATGAGTGAAGGATAAGAATTTGTCCTGTTGTCTATCCCTTACTTCTCTTTTAGTTGATTGATTCATGGTTGAATGTTTAGTCTTTGTGTCTTCTTCTTTGATGTGGATTGTGAATAATAAACCTCTGAGTGGAATGACAGTCCCTTGGCAAACCCAACTTCTGATTTTAATGACTTCTATGTGTGGGTTTTATTTATTATTGTGAAAATTTGGTGGTTTTATATTTTGTCATTTATCACTTTAGTCATCAGTTTGTGCTTGAGCATTCGCCAGGAGCCGAATTGATGGTCGTCACTTCGGTGTTTAAATATGTATGGATTCAAATGCCCTGCTTTTCTGTGCATGGATGATGAGTGAAGGATAAGAATTTTCCATGTTGTTTATGGACCCCTTACTTATATTTGAGTTGATTGATTCATGTTTGAATGTATAGTCTTTGCACCTTCTAATGAGCGAGTACCTTTGTGGCTTGATTGTTTAAAACTTTGATTTATCTTTGCGTTTTTAATTTCTTGAACTTGTGTACATCTCTGGATTTTTATTGATAAACTCTACTTTGTGGATACATATTAAGGAGTGATGTTGACACAATATTATCCAAACATTCCTGGAAAACATTCTAGGCATTCTCAAGAAGGAAGAACAAGAACTCCTTCTTTGACTCAGACTCCGAGTGAGCAACAACAATCTCGTCAGAGGAGATTTTCAAACGAGTCTATAAATAGATCAACTGCAGAACCTGCTCAAGCCAATGATATGGATGAAACCTTCTTAGATAGGTTGCGCATCAATACTCCTACACCTGAGAATGTAGGGAATATCTCTGGACAAGAGAATATTTCTGGTAAGTTTCTTAAATTTTGTTTATTTTTGTTGAATTTTTTTGTATATAAATTTATGTGAGGTGAAATCTTGAAGTTACTTTCAAATGTGTGTGTAGGAAATAAATTTATAGCAAGGGCCGACAATGGATTTATAGAGGGTGAACGTGGATTTAGGAGGCCATGTTATGAAGAAACAAAAGATTACACGCCAACATCCACCTATCCTTCAAATGTTGGTGATGAACTTCCCTGGGAAAGAAATATTGAAGAAATGACACTTGAGCGATTCTCAGGTGTTAAAAAGAGGTTGGAAAATGATTTGGTGGTCTTGGAACTCCCTCAGGAGAGCAGACAAAGTTTGCAATTTTTTTTCATGTAACGAACTGCCTCGTTACGACAACCATTCTAGAGATAGGTGCAAATTTTTTTTTTTTGGTGTGTGCGCGTGTGTAGAAGTAGCAACATAAAGAACTGTACGACGCCACTCAACTAACGCCAAGACTCAATCATGAGGTTCAGCACAAGAACGCTGAAGGCCTCAATGAGAACTACCACAAACACGACCATAGGCAGAGGTGCACAATGCAGACACCCAGCGCAAGGTAAAACTGACCACTAAATATGACTGACCTCCCACCCGTCCTACCCTGCAAGGTTAGGACCTCCAAGACACATAAGCAACGCTCAAGCCCAGTTTCCCATCGTCTTTAACCATTTAAGGTCTCAGGGCTGGCGACTGTTCTGAGGAACATGGAGGTGTCTACATCCCACCCGACACCACCGACCAAGAAACCAACTGACCACCATCGAGTACATTATAAATAAGAAGAACAAATGCGCCCCTTACGGAAGGCGCGTGACACGACTCCGACAACGAACATCCAAGTTCAACTTCGTTTAAAGGAACAACCCACCACATAAAGTTATCAATGGTACTATCATGAAATATTAACTATCCTTCATTCATCACATATCCGGACTAGGAACTTACCACTACAATACCTCTTATATGCTAAGACTACCAAAATATAAAGACCTTAACGACAAGGCCTTCGGCTAAACCAGAGGAGCTCACATGCAAGCCATCAAGGATCATAAGGTTCATTAATAATTCATTAGATAACATCTTAATTGTAAGTAACCTCAATTGGGAAATATCAATATACCTCTTAATTTAAAGTGGCAGCCTAAAATAATAA
>ML780582.1:183368-196741 GCA_009831015.1 Picea engelmannii
GGGATGTTACATTTCATTCCCTAGAAAACTTTATGGATGCATATTAGAAGATGGGGCCAACCACTGATAGCTTTGTCGATCTAATGAGGCGGAGAAAGTCAGAGGTGATGGGTCTCGATAAATGGGAGACAGTAAAAAATAGATTTTCAAAAGAAGACGTCATTTCCATGTTCAATTTCAAAGAGGGCCCCAAGTAGAAGATGTTGAAGGTGAAATATTTTAAACACCCTGACTTTGACAGACATCTGTATAACATATTTTTGGTGGAATATGAGAAATTTCCATGGAACGATGAGGTTCCACACTATTTTGCAAGACACTTTTTTTCATTGTTTTTCTTGCACATGCACCCTGATTATACTAGTCTACCATCCAAATATTATGGGACTGGTAAGGGATGTACATATGATTGCAAAGGGACATATCGAAGTGTGACATTGCCGAAGCCTCCACAACCTTTAGTATCTCACCCAACAGGGACATTTGCATCACTTTCAGAGTTCCAAGCTACATCATAAGTTGGCAAAGAGGCTAGGACTGTAATTGGGGAAACTTTGGAAGCTATTTTTTATGGTGTTGATGTTGGCATGAAGCGTCAGCGAGAGGAATCCAATTCACGTGCCACATTTGTTGATAAAACAGATGCAGACTTAGATGCACTGACAACAAAAGAAGTTTTGGAGTATGCAAAATTTTGTCAGGATGGTTGGAAGAGGGTCATTCAGAATGATGACCTGAACCGCAGATTGGTATGTGTTCTATTTAGGAAACTTTTGACACATTTTATGATGGTATACTTCTAGTTCTAGATTTAGATATCCTTGTCTCTATAGAAATAATCGAGTTCTCATTTCCATTAATTGCAGTTTGGAGATATGTTAAACAAATTTCTAGTCGGTGGGGGACTTGATTTGAAAAGTTTGAATTTGTATGAATTGAATCAGGTATGTTTTTTTCTAATAGTTGTTCAATCTCCACTCTTTTGAATAAGAGATCAACAACATTTATAATTTTGTATAATTGTGGACACATTGAATCCTAGATTTAGTTCTTAGTTGTGTTGTTCACAACTCTTTATTCCATCTCCTACTACTTGGGATAAATTGTCTCAATTCTCATTAGGAGAGTTTGAAGAGGGTGAGAGTTCACAGGTATCATTTAATGTCTTAAAATCATTTAAATTTAATGTGTTATAATCATTTAAATATAATTTTTTAAATTTTCAAATTTGAAATGTGTTATATAGGCTAATGTGGAGAAGAGAGTACCTGAGAGTGTGCTCAGAAGAGATATTAGGATTGAGGAAGAACCCAGATTAGGGAAGGATGTGTCCATTCAAGATGATTCATAAATGTATGTTCTTGACTTTTATCAATTTTTTGTATTCTCAAATTTTTGGTTTAGCCTTTCCTATTGAACGCTTTGATCAATTATTTTGAAATATATAGAACCCCTAGATAAGTTTGTCGTTGTCTTAAATGGTGTACATTCAAACTTATTTAAGGTTATATCATGATGAAGACCTAATTTTGAATTTGAATATTTGAGAACAGATTCTATCCCACATCAGAAAAGAGAAAGTTTCTAAATTTTCTCGATTGCATTCCTTGCTTTCTTGTCCAAGAATGGCGTAGTTTGGACAAATTTGTATTTTCTACATACAACGAAGTGAATTCCTTCATTCTTTCCAAGGTATTGTCAACTCTTAACAAAATTGGTTACTAATCACAAAAACCAACATTCAATTAGATTTACAAATAAGCTCACACATATTGTATATGTGAGCTAGCTCACATAATTTCAAAGAGCATTTCATTATATTTAATATGAATACATCCCATTTAAATGGTTTATGAATAATGACTTAATATACATGTGAATATTTGTGTTTTCTTCATGTACATGCAAGATTATATCAGAACATGTATTCCACCAAAGAAAGAGAAGATAAGTATTTTTCGGAAGAATGGTTTTTAAAATGGATATTTGTGAACGTTTTTAGATAATAAGTAGTTGTTTGGAAGAATAGATTAATATGGATATTTATGAGTCCTTTAGTTTGAAAGGGCACATGGAATTTGATTATATGACCACTGCAAAAGAAGAAGAGAAGTATTTAACTGCTGAGGAGATTAGTATTTTATTGTTGTGTAAATATGATCAAATAACAATACCTGGGATGAGAATTATAGAAGGATTTGGGACTTTATCCACAAGGAGAATTTCCTGAAGGATTTTGGACTTTATCTATAAGGAGATAAGTATTTCTTTGGAAGAATGACTTAATATGGAGATTTGTGAATTTTCTTCATACACGGTTCTATATTTATTTTCATATTATTATTTAACTTTAACTCACAATTTGTTTTACCAAGAACACAATAACATCACTTGGGATGAGAATTTCACCTGAAGGATTTGGAACCTTATCAATTTCACCTGAAAGATTTGGGACCTTATCCACAAGGAGAATTTCACCTGAAGGATTTGAGACTTTATCCACAAGGAGATAAGTATTTCATTAGAAGAATGACTTAATATGGATATTTGTGAACTTTCTTCATACACAGTTCTATATTTATTTTCAGATTATTATATAACTCTAATTCAATTTTTTTTTTACCAAGAACATAATTTTTCTTTTTGAATTTTTTTAATATTTTAGATAAGATTTACAAATTGTTTAATCATGTACTCTTAATTGGAGAGTAACTAGATCTTAAATCTGTTTAACTGTGGTTGGTTATGTTATTATTACTTATTGTTTATTTAATATTTAGTTAAAGTATATATGCTAATATGTGTTATTTGTTTTTTATTATTATGTTTTTTTTTTTTAACAGATGTCTAAATTATATTTGGTGGAAAATATGTTTACAATATATTTTGTGGGAAATAGTATGTCGGAGGATGACAGTTAACTCTTTTGGTATGTATGTCAATTTTATTTTAATTACAATTTTTGAATTCTGTATTATTTTGCATGTTTGAATTGTAAATTTTTAATTTTTGAAATCTATTTTTTTGCAGGTTTGAATTTCATGTATGAAGTGATCTATCTTAAAGCGATGGTTTAGAGTCCAGAATTTTGGAGTTAAATGTCTTAGTTTTTTTTATCATCCTAAAATGGATGTGGAACTTATGTATTTTACAGTGTTACTATTCAGACTTTGATTATAATATATATATATATATATATATATATATATATATATATATATATATATATATATTTCATAATTTTGGAATTCAAAATAGCAATTTTTGTCTCATATTTGATTTATTATAATTGATGAAAAAAAAGTGGCAAATTTAACTTGTTATGAACTAATGTTTTGTATATTCTCATTTTTACAATGCATTAAATTAAGCATCAAACTTTTAAATAATTTTTTGCCATGTATTAATTTAAATGTTTCATTTTATGTTTACTGTGTACTGTCAAAAATATGAAAAATACATGATTCTATCGTCAAATAATGTTTTGTATATTCTTCTTTTTACAATGCATTTTAAATTAAACATCAAACTCTTAAATAATTTTCTGCTATGTATTAATTTAAATGTTTTATTTTATGTTCACTATGTACTGTCAAAAAGTGGCAAAGTTAACTAGTAATGAAATGTTCAAAATGATGTGACAAAGTGGAAAAAAGTGGCAAAGTTAACGATAAAATAAAATGCTCAAAATGATGTGACAATAAAATAAAACCTTAAAATGGAAAATATGATCAAATCTTCTTTAATTTTATCATGTAGTCATTAAAAAAATGCTAAAGCTATAAGAGATATTCACCTAAAGGTTCATATACCCTTGAACCTAATGCAATATTATTAAAATAAAATAGAAAAAAATAATATTGAAAAGAGTAAGGGTCAATGGAAATAGTGTTTAACATTTTTTCATTCTTTATATCACTATACCACTATCTTACTACTTGATGTTATACCTCTCCAACATTAATAATTGGTTTTACTATATGAAATTAAATTTGTGTATAAACTTTTATTTTACTCTACATGAAATTAAATTTCTGTATAAATTAATATGGTAAATATAAAATTCATGGTTTTTTTATAAAGTAATATTGTAAATATAAAATTTGTGTTTTCTCTTTCGAAGTCATGGTAAAAACTAAAGAAGAAGGTTATATATCTCCATACACCTTAACAATCAAATGGTTAAGGGGGAATCTCTTATCCTATAAACAAGAGAATCTCCTACACAAATATCATGACCTTAAAAATAAATTATTATCATATAAATTAATAACAATCAAATGGTTAAGGGAGAGTCTCTTATCCTATAAACAAAAAAATCTCCTACAGAAATATCATGACCTTAAAAAAAATTTATTATCATATAAAATAATTGTGACACTTAAAATATTTATAAAGCATTACATCTATATTAATTTTTTTGTTAAATTAAATATAGATTAACATTGTGAATAAATTATATATAATAATTGTGAAACATAAAATGTTTATATCAAAAAGCAATTCAATTAAAAAAAAATGTTTTAAATTAATTTTTTTTTAATTAGATGTAGAGGTTAAATTTGATATTGAATCCTTTGTATATATTAGAAGAGGTTACATTAATGGTTCTATCAATGTAATTGGGTATCATAAAAATGTCATGTTAATGCACCTACTTGAGAAAGGGTTAGTTCCATTTAGAATTTATAAGTGGGTATCTTGGTGATTCATCACTAGAATTTGCTAGAATCTCGCAAATCCAACCATGCGTCAGAAGTGAAGGAACTTCTCTTTAAATAGAGAGTTTCTAGATAAACCTTTTACAATAAAAAATAAATAGAACCCATCGAACATGTGAAAAGGTGGACATGGAGTCTTATGACTTCATGTGAGAGGGACCCCTTTGTAATTAACATGACTTAATCACCCTACATATAATAGTATATGCTTTCTCAACATGTGTGCCCCTTTATGAACATGGGGAAAATCAAAGAGTAAGGTTGGAAATTATGGGTTTGAAGAGGACGACTCCATAAGAAATATATGAGAATGGGTTCAAACATTCTAAAGCAATTAAACCACATCGAATGAACTTCATTAAAATATATTTTACTTGTCTTAACATGTGAGCCATTTCCAATGATAAGATGGAATGAGAATTTGATATCATAAAGGTGCCCTAATACTATGCTTTCTTTAAAAAAGATTAGTCTCATCCAAATGTTAGAAGGGGGCATGCTTAGAAGGATATATGATGATGGGTCTATTACTTAGATCAAGTACTTAAATATGTCTCGTAAATATGCCTAGTAGTGAGCATGCCTAAATTAGGATTAGTTTCATCCCTTGCGCCTAAGGATACCTCACTTATTGACTTGAAAAAAGAACTTGTATTATATAAAATGCATGTCCCTAAAAGATTAAGTTCTCCTCTATCCTATATTAAATTTAGGGTGCACCCCAAGTGGTTCTTGGTTCTTTCACTCTTATACAAATTTAGGTTATAACATACTTGGGCATAAATTTCCAAGTGATTCCCCCATTCATATCCTAATTAGAGTGGAATTCCCCAAGAACATAATTTTGGGTATTAATGGGGGTGTCATAAATTGTAAGTACTTCTCTTACTCTTATTCAAATAGGGTGCACCACAAGTGGTTCCCTTGTTATTATATTAATTCTTGTTTAAATCCCAAGAACATAATTTTGGCTGAAATTCCCTTGTTATTATTTTAATTCTTGTTTAAATCCCAAGAACATAATTAGGGTGAAATTCCCCAATGACATACTTTTGGGTATTGATAGGGGTATAAGTTACCAAATGGTTCTTTCACTTCCATACAAATTAGTAGTTCCTTAAATCCTATACTAATTAGGTTGTAAGTATTAACAATATACTTTTAGGTACTAATTAGGGTGCAGTTCCCAAGTGAGCTTTTTATACATAGTACCCTTTTTATAAATATCATAATTGGAAATATGTTTGAAGATAGCCAAAACAAGTCATCAAAATCTGGAATGTACTTTCAATGAAAAATTAAAAATTCTAGAATGTACACATATGCCAAGTTTGTTTAAAAACAACGTAATGGTATTCTATCTTCAATTATTCGTTCATGATCGACTTTGGACATTTCCCATTTTCTAACTTTTTTTTTTTGATTGAACTTCTATTAACTTTATGCACGCTGCACATACCAAATGGTTATATTGACAACTTGTGACATATAACTGGTAGTCTTGAATGTGAACATGAGTATCAATTTGATGGGTTTCTTGAAAAAAATATCCTTTCAATACAATGGATCCTCTTTCATATATAAAACCATTATCATCAAAATCTTCTAATAGACTCATCTTTTGTTCTGTGCATCGCATCAAATAATATTTCACGTTTTCAGTGTTGTCTATAGGTGCAGCCATGACAAAAACATCTCCTGCAAATAATTTGATATATTGGACAACAAGTTATTCGTGTTAGATTATCACACAAGTACATCTACAAGTTATTTGAAAAAACTAAAACATAAAAATTTTACCTTCTCTAACAAGATCAAAAACTCTATCGCCATCAACTGACACTATAGTTTCATTTGATTCCATCTCCTCTGAGCTTGCAAGTGGCAGTTTCCCTTTTACATTAAGTTCAATATGTCTCCAAGATTTAACATATCTTGCATTTTCGTTGTCGCAAATATCTATGGATTTTGTGTCCTCTATGCAAACTAAACAAAAACAAGAGTCATTTCGTCTATCAAATGCAAACCCATTTTGAAAATGTTTTGTTTTAACTGAATGCATTTTTCATGTCCTGGGTATTGTAATGGCATCATATGGGATTGATCTATTTACATCTTCAATTCCAACATACCAAAAAAACCTGTACAAGACAATAACTTGTTAACTTGAAATCTCTCAAGAAAATGATTGAAGATTGAATATAAATTTGAACACGTTCGAATTTATATATCTTGTGTACATACATGTAACATTTATATATAGACACACATGTGCACATCCCTTGAAGGATTATATTCATGGCTTAGTTCCATGTTGCACCATTCAAAAACTTGTTTAGTGGATTCAAATCGATTGGCATGAGGGTTCAACTGATACCTTCAAATTACTCGTTTTATACATGCCCCTGCACCGTCGTGCTCTCCTTTGCCATGACCAGTCTCAAAAAAATTCCAACAATGTGTAATGTTTAATTTTTTATGAAGACAACATAACCAATAGAATTATCATGCAGATTTGAATTGACCCACACACCCATCGGACCATATCCAATATAGATCGAATCTGATTTCGCATTCTTTCAATGAATCATAAAATTTATTAAAACAATGTTGTACATAATGTGTGTCGTGTGCTCGATCATCACTTATATAAAAGTGATATTCTTTAATAACATGTCAATTTTCATTGGTTCTTTCTATGTTTGGAACACTCCATTGAGCATGTCTATATAGAACGTGGGAAAATATCGTGACTTGATCAGAATGATAATATTCACTATGTATTTCTTTTTGTGCAGCGAATGTGTAATTCTCTACAAAATCAACTACATACAAAATTGTCCCTTGTGGAAACACTTCATGGGATTGTTTGAATTGTAGATCTTTCCATCGAGATCTATGTGAATTCTCGGTGTATTTACAGATTTATTCCTCAAACTTCTTCAAAAATTATATCATGTTCATTTTATCTACCTTCAATTCAATCCTTTTGGAAATAACATTTGAAGAATGTGGAGTCATGTTGCTCATATATTCATATCTCTTCCAATTGAATCTTATATTAGAAAATGATTGATCATCCATATCAATATGATACTTTGAATGAAACAAACTTAGATTTCCACAACGATCACATTTCTTTCCACCAACACATGTTTTTTTGTAAAATAAATCATCATTTTCTCTTTCACATAGAATTTTAGATATAAAAACTCGGAATGTGGAAGGAGGAGGTGAACCTGGCCTTAAAGTTTTACCAAAATCCAAAAACATATTGTAATACAACTCAAACTCCACATGATAATGACAACAACACATGTCACAGACAGTGATTGGTCTAACAAACCATGGTTTTCGTTGCACAAATGTATTGATGGAAATTTTAACTTCTTTGTGCTCGTCTTTGAACTTATTAAACAAATCTATTTGTGTCATTTGAAATATATGTTTTGGATGTTCTTCATATTTATTTTGTGTTATTATTCGTCACAACACATCCCCTGTATGTGGTGAAACATGAGATTCTTCCAACCAACAATTACAGGCCAATTCTTTAACATTTTATGCAAGTCTATCTTTGTAGGGTTGTCTAGAAATCACTATCCAACAAGCCAATTCATCATTTACATATATTTGGAAACAAATTTTTCTATGTTTGTGCAATGTTTTTATTGACATTCCCATCATTTTTTCCATGTTTCATGTGAAACAATCTTTTATATTGCAAGATGAAACAATTGTTGTTTGTATCGCTCTACATGCAACACAAACATCTTCATTTTGAGATTTTCCAAAATCTTTTAATACGCTAGTTATATTGTTAAATACATTATGTGTCACCTTTGTATCCTTTGTGTTGTTGGGAAAAATACCCTACGGACTAGCAAACTAGGGTCAGACTTGCATGCAGATTTTGACTGTAAAGAAATGACCTTTTAACCTACCACCCAAAATTTAAACTCCTCTTTCATGATACATGCATGGAAAGGAACTACTAACCTTTTTACTTATGTTTGGTGTAGATCCTCCATTGCGCTTTGCCCGCTTACTTGCGCTGCTCCTTCCAAAGTTAACCTGCAATTAAGACAAAACACTATGCATGCAAGCTACTTTTCTACTTCAGGGTTAGAAATTAAGCATAAATTACACAAATCATAGATAACTTATGCATTGGGACGGGAAAAGTATTCTTTTGTTATTTTCAAAATGAATCAACTTACAATCAAATTCGAGACCGATCACCGCTCCTTGATCCTGATCATGGGCTCCTCCTCTTCTTTTGTCCTCCAACTGCTTTGTGTTAATTCTCCTTAGGCTCGAGGAAAGGCTAAAGGGTTGGGACAAATGGATTTGGAAAATGGGCAGAGTTTCTTCGCTATAATTTTCCTCCTTCAAATAGTACCCCTACCCCTTCTTTTATAGGCTAGAAGGAGCTAGGGTTTTGGATGAACTCTCGGCTATGCATGGCCGAGAGTTTCAGTTAACTGACCCATAGCTTTTTGTCCTGTCGGCAAATTTCCTATTTTTGTGTTTTGTTAGGTAAACATGGGTTGTAGTAGGTCTGCCAGCGTTCACACGCGTGCAGTAGTGGGTTAGGGCACGTGTACCTTTACCCAAGAGGATTTTTAAAGAGGTTGTTCAACAGATATTTTGGCAATGAAGGTATATGAGTTGGTCTGATGCTAGGTAAGCATGTGTGGTGTAATTTAGGGTTATAACAAATGCCCCCTAATGTGTGAGGTCAGAAGAGCATCAGATGGCCGAAATACATTACCAATATTTTACCAATCTGTACTGATATGCTGAAGGAGTGAGCCCAAGGATCAAGAATCAGGAGGTCTCATCTGCAAAATAACAAATGTCTCACCGAGGCGGGCATACCCATGCTCGGGATAAAATAGAACCATGGCTACCAATCAAATACACTGTAGATCCATGTCAAATAACTATAAAGAGTAGCCGCGAATAATGCACAGCGGAGCTACATCTCGAAATCAGAAAGATATACATATAAAGTATCCATTTCCCAGAAGCTGATTCGGCCTGATGGCTGTACTTCAGAGCTCGAGCAACAACTTCAAAATCTTCTAAACTCGGGTAGGAGTGTAATATGAGTGTACGACTGCACTACCCAGAGGTCTTTGATGGATCGTCGGTAATGGACTTGATAATCTTGATGATCGGACTGAAGGCTTCAGTGATTTCGAACAAAGACTTGATTGGACGTTCAAGATGGTCGGGTATGCAGACAAGAGACATATTGCAGAGGGGCTGACTCAGGCTTAGTGACAAACTTCCCTTGGACAATAGCACGACAAGTGATAAGACTCAGGCATCATATCTGTTAATCATAAGTCTACGAATGCAGGAGGCAACGCAAACTCTCCATATGTCTGGAAGAGTAACCAAACGGTGGAGGACACAATTCTATATAGCGAGGAAAAGATTCCTAAGGTCGTACTACATCCCATAATCGGATGATCAAACGGACAGATGTGCTTCATCCAAGGGAGACTCAATATGCTGCCAATAAAGAAAATACTTTTCCCATCCTCTTTTTGGGGTATATTTGATTTTTTTTATTCTTTTTGATAATTTTTGAAAAAGAATAAAGGAATATTACGTTACAATGGAGGAATGAGTACTGCAAACATACAAGCTCAAGGCACAAGGACAAGACTGATGTTCTGGGGAAATGATACTCAGGAAAAATCCTCCAGTGGCCAAAGGTGTTAAGACACAAAATCAAACTGTTACAAGGCTGATGGGTAAGGTATGCAAATGTGGTTGATAGAACACACAATGGTAACGTCCTTCAATGTAAGTTTAACGAGCCCAAAGAAGGTAAGCTCGGTGGTTTTTCATATTTAGAGAGTCTGAAAAAACATAAAAGGAGACTCTGTTGGGGTACCTTTTTCAACAATAGTCTAGTCAGTTCGAAAAATGGATAAACTAGCACCGATTAGATGTCATTTCAAAACCATTTTAACGAGTGTGACAAGGACAAGATCACTCGGTTATTTTTTCATTTTTAAGGAGTCTGAAAAAAGCTTAACTATGGACTCCGTCAAGAATGTTCTTCTGGACCATTTTAATGAGTGTGAAAGAATAAGATCACTCGGCGATCTTTTCAATTTTAGGGAGTCTGAAAAGAGCTTAACTATGGACTCCGGGGGGTTTCTTTTTCGTAATTTTAGTCCCTCAGGCTCGAAAAAGGAATAAAATTATACCTGAGGATACTCTTCTAAAGAATGGGAATTCAATAGAGTATTCCTTTGTCCGTACATTTGATCGTCCGTACTGAAAAAGGGGTAAACTACCGCCGGATAGACGTGACTTCAAATTTTAGTTTAACGAGCGTGAAAGGTCACAAGATCGCTCGTCAATCTTTTCATGTTTAGAGGGTCTGAAAAGGGCTTAAAAGGAGACCCGTTATGTTTTGGGAGTCCGGAGGGTAAGTCAAAGAGTGAAAAAGACCCATACAAATGAGGCTCAAACTCATATTTAGGAAAGACTATACAGACTCCCGAGCCTACAGTGTTGTTAGAAACGGCATGGACACCATAATGCAACCAGGACCTACCTAGGGCATCCATGTTTTGGTAAGCTCTACCACCAAGTTGCGACACTTCTAGAGAAGATATGACAGTTCTGTGTCACAAGCAGATGGGATCGATCCTACATCATATGAAAAAGGCAACGAGATGCAAAAGCTGGGGTAGAATCCTAACCTATATGCTCAAGTTGATTTTTTGAAAAAATAATTTTTTTTTTATGGACCATCAATATATATATATATTTTTTTTCGAAACTCAAAAAAAAAAAATCCCAAAACCTGATCAAATCCCTCCCATATAACTCCTAGATCACTCTAAATGGTTTTTGTTATAAAGAAACTGATAAAAGGGCCCAAAAAAGTGACAAAAAGAGGCCAAAAAGTCTATAAATAGAAGTTGGCAGCTCATTATCACCATTGCTGATTTGGAAATTGACTTTGGAGCCAAAAGACCCCCTTTGCCAAAGATCGTGATTCAAGGAGCTACAGTGGACGAAACGGATTTCTGCTTGGACCAAGTAAGTACAAACTCCCTTGTCTAGCTATTCAATACTTCTTTTATCGCATTTAATTAGTTTTTTGGGGTGGGCGTCGACCTCAAAAAGGTCGGCCCTAGGAAAACACGGGTTGTCCAGGGACAACCCGTGGGTACCCTCGTGCAGAGCAAAGCCTGCACGCGGGTACCCACGAATGTCACCTCTACAGGACGCGTTTTCCCCCCCCGTGTGATGAAAAATCCAATGAAAAAATGTATTGACCCTCCTTTACCTTGTTGTGTTGGCAAGATGTATGTTCAGTGGAGGGAAAGGGAGCACGAGGCTGCCAATGAGTTAGTGGTTGTAGATCCGAATGTTGTGGCTGTGCTGATGCAGTGCGGGTTGGTGAAATTATATTTATGTCTATTTATGCGCGTGCAACCAAGGCTACTGAACGCCTTGGTTTATTACTGGCACCCTGATGGAGAGGCATTCATGCTAGAGGGGCAATCCTTGGTGCCCACCACCGAGGATATTTACCTTTTGACTGGCCTCTTAAGGAGAGGGGAACCAGTCAACTTTCAGACGTTTCCTGCGGGGCCGAGCAAAGTCTTGGAGTTGATCGATGAGTACTGTGAGGCTGGGACCGATCATAGAGGTTCATCGGTACCTGTTAGTAGGATTACCAGCCTCACGCTACAGACTGTTTTATTGCTCATTGGGCGGATTACCAGCTCAACAGCCGTGCACCAGGCTTCGCACGCACAGATGAACTATGCGATTCAGTGCATGAATGCACACATTTTTTATTGGAGTACCACACTTTTGGAGTGTATGAAGATTCAATTAACAGCTTGCCGACAACGGACACACAGGAACTTCGGGTTTGGGACCATCCTGTGTTCATTATTTTTCGAGATATTTCTGTGTTTCAGTCCTCGACTGACAGTACAAGGACATCTGACCACTTTCCCCGCAGTATGCAGATGGGCAGTGTTACTGCCGCGACAGGGTGGTGGAAGGACCGTGGAGGCCTTCAACGACGAATTTTTTGCTTGGATGTCACGACAGATATCGACTATTGAGGACTACCCATATGTGGGGATCGACTTCTCCAGAGATCCAGAGATACCAGTGCCTCCTGGTGAGGAGTGAGGGGAGATGGGTAAGTCTCCACCTATACAGTTTTTTTTTGTTTGCATATGTAATTTTTATGTCTTTTTGATATATATCATGTTTTTGTATGCCATAGTTTTTGATCGGTGAACATTTATTGCATGCAGATGTGGGACCCGTGTGACCTGCCGACTATGCACGGAATAGGCGTCGCCCATGGCCAGAAGCCGTAGTTGCCGCTGCTGGAGGAGCAACAGTAGCAGGGAACCTCCTAGAAGGAGAGGCCGAGAGGGTCCTGAGGCGAATTGAGCGGAACTTCACTGCGCTCACTCACATAGTCCCGATAGCAGAGATAGAGGACCTGCCGCCCTCCATGCAGACTCATGTCATGGGGGCACCTCGTACATGGGTCCGATTGTTCAGGCATTTAGCCCAAGTTGTACATGATTATAATAGGGCCCATAGGCCCTGAGTATACATTAGACTTTTATGTGCCATGGGCAC
>ML780582.1:196836-215287 GCA_009831015.1 Picea engelmannii
ATGATCTTTTTATATGTGAGCAAGATGCCAATCTAAAATGTGATTAGCTAGAGTATCTGTGATTTGATTTAAACTCCTAGGAACATGAAAATATGTGATATAATCAAAGTTGCGTTCCAAGAGACGTACCCTAAGGAATCGTCAGTGTAAAGTTGGGTCATGAACCCGGTATATTCTGTTTAGCTGCAACACAACCAGTTGAGCGTTTAGATAGACCCGGAGACGGGAGATACCCAATGACAAAGCGTCACGAAGAAACTCAATAACTGCACTATACTCATCAACATTATTCATGGTGTCACCTACGCATATACCTCCGGAAGATAACAACTAACCCTGTGGTGTAAAGATTACCCATGCTACGGAGGCAAGCCTCCACGTGTGTCGACTAGCACCGTCTGCATACCCAACAAACACCTCAGACTCCCTTGACATCTGCCATATTAACGAAAGATAACATCAATGACACGTCCATAACACTTTTTTAAAAGAAATGTAAAAAAGTAATAGTACAAAGACTATACATAGGTTACAAAAGGTTACCCACAGTGACCTTTCTATGAGTAATACTTCTTGAGGTAGAGCCCATTTCTAGTCTCCGCCAAAGCATTCCCTTCAAAATTGACCAAACGATAAGCGCCCTTTTTTAACACCTCTTTAATAATGAAGGGTCTGAACCACATGGGTTTAAACTTTCCTTCCCCCAGGGGGTCCTTATCTTGGTCATAGACCAAGACAAGGTCGCCCTCATAAAAAATCTGAGGACGAATGAACCTATCATATTGACACTTGACCTTATGTTTATGAGCCTCATTGGCCAGGGCCGCATCGCGACGCTGCTCATCAAGTTTCTCAAGGTGTACTAACCGCTCTTCAAGTGGAGAAGTGTCTGGCAAAAATTGTACTGCAAATTTCAGAGATGGGATTTGACATTCGATGGGCAAGACTGAATCCAACCCGTAAATGAGTTGGAAAGGTGAGAAACCGGTTGCAGTCTTAACTGACGTTCGGTAAGCCCATAATGCTGAGTATAACATCAAATGCCAGTTTGACTTGGCTGAGTTGATAGTTCGTTGTAGAATCGTCTTAAGCGTTTTGTTTACAGCTTCCACCTGCCCATTGGCTTGGGGGTAGTAAGGTGATGAGTGTTCTTTCCGTAGCCCAAGCTTTGACGTTAACTCGGTCATCATTTGATTCTGAAAGTGACTGCCATGGTTAGTGACAATATCTCTCAGGACGTCGAACCTTGCTATAATCTGGTTAAATAAGAAGAGAGTTGTAGTCTCTCCGTCATGTTTAAACGTTGGCATAGCTTCGACCCACTTAGTGAAGTAGTCGACAACTACTATGATATAGTGGTGCCCCCTTGCTAACGGGGGGTTTCATGTAGTGTAATCAATCCCCCACTTAGTGAATGGACCAACTGTGATGACAGGAAACATAGGAGCTGGATGTGCCCTCATCTTCCAAGAGAATATTTGGCACTTATGACACTTCTTGACCGAGTCGATACAATATTTGATAAGTGTGGGCTAGAAGTAACCTGCTCATAAAATATTTTGGGTTGTTGCCAACCCAGATAAGTGACCGCCACAGGCTCCTGTATGACAATCATTGAGAAATATGACGGCCTCCTCATGAGTGAGACATCGACACAAGATGTAGTCTACACCTCTCTGATACAACATATCATTGAGTATGAGATAATTCTTAGCCTGATGGCGTATCCGCCAATGCTCGTCATGAGAAGCAGAGGTAGGGCACTTCAAAGTCTAGAGATAGATCAGTATATCTCCATACCAGGGGTCTGAAGATTCAATCAAAAACATATCCCCTCGGATAGGCGATTCCTCAGGCACAACGTCACCTGACTCAACCGGAAGTTCCGAAATAAGTTCTGCAAAGACCAATGACTTCTTGGACTTTGCTGAAACAAAGTCTAAGTCAAATTCTTGGAGGATGACCATCCATCTACTAATTTTTCCACTGATAAATCGTCGTGTCAACATGTACTGGAATGGATTCACGACAACCACGATGGTGGTCTTGAGAAACATAACATAGTGACGAAACCGTTGAACAGCATGAACTGCTGCCAATGCAAGTTTTTTGATATGGGAATAATTAAGTTTCGGTCCTACGAGGCCTCGGCTCAGGTAATAGATCACGTATTCTGAAAACGAATCATCTTCCTGAACTAAAACCATGCCTATGGTTGACTCTACGACAGCCAGATATAATAGGAAATCTTTGTTATAATTAGGTGGTCGTAGCAGAGGTGTGGTTGTGAGGGCATGTTTTAATGTGTTGAGCGGCTTCGTCCCAGAAAAAGGGAACATCTTTCTTGAATAAACGCATAAATCCCTTGGTGATTTCGGCATAGTTGGCGATGAAGAATCGTAATAAATTTGCCTTGCCTTGAAGACTTTGAAGTTGTAAGATTGTGCATGGGGGGGGAAACTGGATTATTGCCTCCACCTTAAAAGGATCCACCATGATCCCTTTTGTTGATACGATGAAACCTAACAAACGTCCTAACGTGACGCAAAAGATGCACTTGTTGGGATTCAAGCGAATCCTGAAGTAGCGACAGCGTTCGAATATTAGTCTGAGGTGCATAGGATGATCCTTTCGCTTGCGAGAGCATGATGCTAAATCATCTAGATAGGCCTCGACTATATGTTTGAGGTCGTGAAACGCAAAAGACATGGCCTGCTGGAAAGTGGCTCCAACATTCTTGAGGCCAAAAGGCATCTTACGATAGGAAAATGTACCCCACAGACAAATGAATGTCGTTTTGTGTTGGTCCTCAGGTTTTGTTTGAATTTGATTATAGCCCGAAAAACCATCCATGAACGAAAAGGCTTCACAACCGACACATTCATCAATGATCTGGTCAATGAATGGGGTTGGATAATTATCTTTTGGACATGCCTTGTTCAAATCACGAAAATTGGTACATACACGAATCGTGCCTTGTTTTTTATCGACCGACATGGGGTTTGACACCCATTGAGTCAAATGAATAGGGTAAATGAACCCTGCCTTAAGCAATTTCTCAACCTCAGTCTTAATGGTTTCTTCTTTCTTAGGATTAACTCGACGAAGATTTTGTCGAACAGGCTTGGCATCAGGATACGTTGTGATTTCATGTTCAACTATTTTTGGATCGATACCTGGCATTTCCTCATAAGACCAGGCAAAAACTTCGCGGAACTCTTTGAAAAGATCCATGTAAATCTGAATCTCTTCAGGGGAGAAATCCGCCCCGACAAAGACATTCTCCACGATGCCAAGGTTGCAGGAGATGTTGATAGGTATGGTTTCAGCGATAGTCGCCATATTGCCCTCACCATAAATTTCCTGTGTAGCTAAGAGGTGAATAGGACACGGCTAATCCCTCGTCATGGTGATAGTGAATTCTCCTGCCTCGATTCGGTGTAACTCTGGGAGGAAATATGATCTGTGATGAAGATCGTCCCAAGGTTTGTCCGGAATAGTCATTTCTTCGATTACTGCTTCGTCGGAAGGCAAGACTAAGTCTAACGAATCGATGGTAGCAAGAGAATATTGAGCCCAAATAGGCTCTGTAAGTGGATCCAACTCTTGTGCGGGAGTCAGATCAGGGTTAGCTGAAGCTTGCTGGACTAAAGAGTACACTACTTTAGCAGCCAACAAGGGCATGGTCATGCCGAAGTGCCCTGTCTCATCCATCGTGGCTAATGGGGAAGGAAGAATCCACGGATCCGCAAAGTAAGTCGTGCGGAACGACGAAACATGAAAAATATCAGCCTTGTGGTGATTTGATATGAACTTGACATCATTATGAGGAGGTGGGTAATCGAAGTTACCCATCAAGGATGGGCACAAACCAACTCCCACATTAATGGCACCGGGTTGAGGATTATCTATCATGGGAACCGTGGATGCCCCCAAAGCTGGGTCAGGTCTGGAGAAGGACAATTGATCGATGGTCACTATTCGACCCTCGTGTGGAAACAACAAGACTCGAAAAACTGTAGCAACCATAGCTTGCATAGCATAAGTCCAACTTCGACCTAACAAGAGGTTATAGTCGAGGCGGGCATCGACTACCTCTACTTCGACGCACACAGTCTTCCCTCCTAACTGCACAGGGAAAGAAGGAATGATGCCATGTGGTCGGAAAGGATGACCGTTGAACACAGTGAGGAGAGTAGGTGATGGAGACAAAGCGGGCTGACCAATGGCCTTCCAACATGCTAACGACATAATGCAAGTTGAAGCTCCCCCGTCGACCACCGTGCAGAAGATATTCCGTGTAAACGTTTTCGTGGGATGAGCCACTACTATCTGAAACGCGACGTGGTAAGATAGACGAGGTTTTAAGTCGGTCATATCTAACATGATGGTACCCGGGTTACAAGTCTCAGTAGAGCCTAAAGCAGTCAACAAGGATTTCCTCTGAGCAGGGCAGCTTTGGAGGACCTCCAAAGCGGACATCGCACAAGGGGTTTGTGATAAATCTTCCACCACAAAGTAATTCTGGGCGGCCCTTGCATTTGGGTTGTGAGAAGCTTTCTTAAATGCACCCTTTGGAATGCATGTCATTGTTTCACCCAACGTCTTCTCGATCTGTAGAGGAAGAGATGGGATCTCAGCTTCTTTACCCTTCTCGGAGGCGCTTGGTTTACTATAGTCGTGCACTCTAGTCGTTATTAAAGCATCACCCCTAACCATATATACATTCGTGGATGAGGAATTGTTTGGGGGAGGACAGGTTTCTTGGATCCCCCCTTCGACACTTGTATAGGCTTGAGTTAAATTTTGCCCATGCTGAAAGGGATTAGTCAACACAGCCTTCTGTTGCTGTGTGACAAATTTATGGGCCTCTGCAAGCCGAGGACATAGATGGGTCGGGTGGTCTTCCGCACACAAGTTGCACGGATACCTCGCCTTTCATTTTTCTATGGTTCCCTCGCCAGCATTATCAGTGGGTTTTTTCTCCCCCTTACCCTTCTTTCATTGTTTTTTCTTCCCTTCAGGTTGTTGGGTGGCCTTTGGGTTAGTCGTCTGCATGGAGTGTACTTACGACATTTGGGTAGGAGGAGCAACCAAAGCAGTAGTCTGGTTGGCCACTGAGTGTTGTATAGATAACTGTTGCAATTGCTTTGTCAATTGCTCGGTGGGCTTGGTTTGTGCTGAGCCAACAATACCATCGGCATGTGGTCCAGCTCTCTGTCTAGTTTTATCCAGTATTGATCGTGGTGCATCCGGCAGGATGTTGTACAATAAACCAGACTGAGAATAGATAATCTCAAACTGTTGAGCCCTCATGATGGAATCTTTTTCGGAGAAAACTCTTGAAGTCGCGACGTCTTTGGATAATTGTGGGACTAAAGACTTAAGGAACCACTCAAGCAGGAATGCTAGTGGGACTGGTACTTTGATTAGACTCTTTCGATGTCTCCATTCTTGGATATGATTAGAGATATGGTCCACTGTTGTCTGTTCAAAATTGGCAAACATCTCTGTGCCAACGTCGTATCTCACAGGTAACTAGAAATGGTTAAGGAAGGCCATCGCCAGTTCGCCAAAAGAAGAGTATCTTGAGCGATCAAGCTCGATGTACCATTTCGTGACACTCTCGATAAGAGTGCATTGAAACAATCGCAACTAGATGGAGTCATCTTTCAATGAGTTAGATGAACACTAAATATGGAAGGTAGTCACGTGATCACCTGAATCTTCATTAGGCTTGGCCTCGAAATTTGGAATGTCTAAAGGTAACTCCGTTGGCATAGGAGGCCAATGTGGATCGTGACAAATAGGATCATTTAATAACCTTGTCAAATCTGGCAAGTGTAACGTTGCTAGGAATGGTAGTTTGGGTTGCTACTGATAGCCTGGAAAAAAGGGCCCTGGAGTTTGACTGGCACCAGGTTGCCAGGAAAAGTTTGGCTGCTGGCCCAGATTCTGGTAGAAACCATGGCCCTAACCAGCGTAAGGATTTTGCATCTGTGGAGACAACATTGGCTAATTCCCCATTAAGGACATAGGATGTTGGGAATGCATCGTGTTTGAAGGACTTTGGGAAGGATTACCCCATGCCGGTCTTGATGGGAGAGGCATAGAAGTCTGTCCAGGGTTCCATTGATTGTGAAAAGAATTACCCCAGAACGACATTCCAGAGGAGGGAACGGATCCTTGTCCTGAGTTCCAAGGTATTTCTATATGTGACCTCGGTGCAGGAATAGTACCCTGCACCGGAGTAGACTGTCCAAAGATGGGAGTGCCCCCAGATGGGAAAGAAGCGGATGTGAAAGTGTTGTTACCAAACGTCCCATTCCAAACAAACAATGACGAACCTACCAGCAGAGTTTGCGTAGGTGTTACTTGACTCCCAGCTCCAAATGAACTCGGGTGTGCAGGCTGCCCAGTGGACTGCTGATGAAGAACACCAAGCAAAGGGGAGGAAGGAGAGATATGACCTCCAACGTATGGAAAATAATTAAGAGGGATAGGAATGCCCCCAAATTGACCTTGCAGAGGAGCGTTAGAACTCCCTGCCCCCAGACCCAAAGTCTGTAAAGTGGCGTAAGTGAGTGCAGGACTTGTACCTGAACTAGGCATACCGTATGAGAACGGAGGGCCTGTCGCACTAGGTGTGAAGGGATTTGTGGCCGCCATGATAGATGGGATCGGTCCACTATGCGACGTAGTTGTGGAAGAGACCGTAGTGGCTTGGAACGATGATGTAAAGCTAGGATATGCTTCTCCTGTGGTAGCAATGGTGGTGGGAATGGAAGAATTCCCAGAGGAAGTAACAACGTTTGGTTCCATAACTGTGTGAGGCACTGACAGGTGTTCGTAAAATTGGATTGGTACAATGACCGATGGCTAAGTATCAGTGGTTGGGGTTTCAACCGAGCCAAGATTGGTGATTGATTCCTCCAGGAGTTGTTTGGGCACAATGGTTTGTAACCCGATTTCTTCGAAAGACCCTTGTTGGTCTAGATTCCTCCTCAATGGTGGCGGGGGTGGCTCCAGTATAACCGGCGGCAGGCCCAGGAGCCTTCGTGACCGGCGGAGATTGGGATCCTCCACTGTGTGAGAAGATCCAAGACATGCTAAGGTATTCTACATGATCAAACAATAACACACACTAAAAAAAGAAGCCTGTAAGAGATAAGATAAGCAATCACTAACTATTTTGAAGAACAGTTACAACAACCAACACTAGAGCAACTTACCGGTGCAAGTGCAAATCGAAAATGGAAGCACCCTCTGGGTATACTCTGCAAAGCATGGCCCGATGTCTATCCTAGGTACCACGGTATGCCCCTGCAGTCACCTGTGTATGTCCCTAAAAATAATGGCAACTAGTTTGCCAGCACACGAACAGTCACCAGGCGGGTACAGTCGATAGTCGGGTAGACCACAATGAGCAGGGTATCAAGCCTGAAACCTATCAAGGGTATCGAGAGAAAATGGTCTGGAAAACAACTAAGGACCTCGAATGGATTTGAGACCCACAAAGCCCCGTGGCAAATGCAAACGACAGAATCCCAAAACAAATCCTTGATATGTGTTCTCCACTACGTTTGGTCCGGCTTTGGAGGGGTTATCTCCGCTACCTTTCCTTAAGCGACCTCGTTTTTATCCCCTTTGTTAGAGGGGGGTCTCAGATAACTTCCATGAAAATGGACTTCTACACTCCCTATCACAGACTCCAATGTTTGGTTTTGAGTGGCCTTGGAGAGTTTCCTCTCCAACCTAATCCAAGGCCCTAGTCCTGAACTAGTCTGTGAACCCTACAAACAAAAAAGTCTAATAGATTTTAAATTAGCGTTGCTTTTATGGGATTTTTTATGTCACGATATATGAAGGTAAAACTAATGATGTGTAAAGACTCAAAGAAAAAACAAATGAAAAATGTTGGAAACAAAAACTTTTACTGATTGCAAAAATCAACAACTTTTCACAAAGAAAGAATTCTTTTTCTTTTCAATTTTGCTAAGATTTCATGCAGAAAACATAAAGGAATTTTCACTCAACTATGAGCTACTTATGCGCTAAATGCACTGCAAAAACTTATGAACAAAAAGACTTCTCCCTAGCTATTGATGCAGCAACAAAATCTTCAAACAAAGAAGAAACTGAAAAAGATATATATATATATATATATATTATTTAAGTGCTAAATGAAGCAACAAAGGGCAAATGCCAACAAGCACAAAACCAATAAAACAAAACAAAATTATGTCTTAAAGCGCAGATCGCAAAGATTCAAAGCAAAGACACACAATGGCAATCAAAAAGAACAAATTCTTCCGCTTGTCTAAAAACCATAAAACAAAATCTTTCTTTTTAATCTTTTCTATCAAATATCAACTAAGAAAAAATAGGGTAAGGATAAGAGGCCCTAACCTACTGACTATGCAACCCTAGACTCAAACACCTGAGAGGAACACTTCTCACCATAGGAGGGGATGATTTCCCCACCCTGATTGAAATGAAGCCTGTCAAGCACGCTACTGTCACTGAAACAACACGCGTGCAAATGCGTTATGAGCTACAACAGAGCGCGTGTACCCACGGGCTGCACTTGCACAGGCCGCGTGTATGTATAAACTCTAAGACAAAATTAACACAGGCAGCCCAGACCAGGAAGAGGCCTCTGGTATTGATAACCAGGGTCTCTTAAAGGCTTGGATGATTCTTCTTAACAGAAAAGAAAAATAATTGCAAGGAATAACAGAACGTGATAAAGCAAACTGAGACAAGACTATGAACCAGCAAGACTCAGATAGGATCCAGAAAGCCCCCTGAGAATGTATAATTCTGACAGGGAAGAAGAGGACCGCCTCTCAAGCTCTCCGAACTCATACACGCTACTGAAACCTCTATAGTAGGCATTCAAACGTGGGCTATAGAAGGTTAGGGCACGAGCACATGCATGCAGGCCTTCTGCAGGCCGCGTGTACCTCTGTGTGTCCTGAAAATTGTCGTCAAGCAACAGTCAGGGAAAACTAGTATAAAGAACCAGGCTCCCTGCTAGCTCAGGCCTTACAGAAAAAGACAGGCAAAGAAACAAAAACTCTAATCTCTTAAACTACCCAAAAACTCAGCTAAATCCGGAAACCCTAAAGAGTATATCCCTAGTATGGTCACTAATTCTATTGTTAGGAAAAATACCCTATGGCCTAGCAAACTAGGGTCAGACTTGCATGAAGATTTTGACTGTAAAGAAATGACATTTTAACCTACCACCCAAAACTTAAACCCCTCTTTCATGATACATGCATGGAAAGGAACTACTAACCTTTTTACTGATGTTTGGTGTAGATCCTCTGTTGCGCTTTGCCCGCTTACTTGCACTGCTCCTTCCAAAGTTAACCTGCAATTAAGACAAAACACTACGCAGGAAAGCTACTTTTCTACTTGAGGGTTAGAAATTAAGCATAAGTTACACAAATCATAGATAACTTATGCATTGGGATGGGAAAAGTATTCTTTTATTATTTTCAAAATGAATCAACTTACAATCAAAGTCGAGACCGACCACCGCTCCTTGATCCTGATCCTGGGCTCCTCCTCTTCTTTTGTCCTCCAACTGCTTTGTGTTAATTCTCCTTAGGCTCGAGGAAAGGGTAAAGGGTTGGGACAAATGGATTTGGCAAATGGGAAGAGTTTCTTCGCTATAATTTTCCTCCTTCAAATAATACCCCTACCCCTTATTTTATAGGCTAGAAGGAGCTAGGGTTTTGGATGAAATCTCGGCCATGCATGGCCGGGAGTTTTAGTTAACTGACCCATAGCTTTTTGTCTTGTCGACAACTTTCCTATTTTTGTGTTTTGTTAGGTAAACGCGGGTTGTAGTAGGCCTGCCAGCGTTCACACACGTTCAGTAGTGGGTTAGGGCGTGTGTACCTTAACCCAAGAGGATTTTTAAAGAGGTTGTTCAACAACTATTTTGGAAATGACGGTATATGAGTTGGCTTGATGTCAGGTAAGCATGTGGGGTGAAATTTAGGTTTATAACACTTTGTCAACTTTTGAATACCCAATAATGATGTAGTTTCTTTTAACTTTCTTGACTTCATTAGACAAAGTAAAAGTTGATCTTGTATTGTTACTGATTCATCTTTGAAAAAAGTATTATACATATTCTTAGTTCGATATCTTATATAATGATTAGATTTTTTCTTCCCAAATTTGTCAGTATCAATATTTTTTAATATTTCATCATCAATGTTGATAGATTCTCCTGCATATTTCAATTTAAAGCTTATATTAAAAAACATAACCCGAACAAAAATTCACTAAATTATATATACTTGATTGTTCATATTGTATTATCTAAATTTATGTACATGCCTATAGGTGATTCGTCTTCTGCATCAATTTTGGTTTCAACGTCTTCTGCTTCAATTTCGGTTTCAACATCTTCTTCAAAATTATGAGACAAATCTATTTATGTTTTTTGAAAAACATCAAATTGTAATTACAATCAATTATACTAAATTTACAATATTTTAAATTTGAATTCTATACTTTGAATTCTTTACTTTATGAATACAGTCCCAATGTATGTCATGTGATCGATCATCATATGTGCATGCATACCTGGTTGAATGATGCAGGAGCATCACCGAACCATCAAGTGAGCCAGCGCTGAGGCGGAAAGACAGCTAGACAAGCCAACACAAATTTTGAAAACACTTTGGGGTTGTTGCGCAAGTCTTTAATAAATCCATTTACGAAGGTGCACTTTGTATATTGTAAATGGACCTTGAGCCTTTAAGCTCTTTTCCTTTAGTAGATAGTCGGCATTTAATAGATTTAATGCAGTTAGATAGGAATTTAATTGTAGATTTGATAGCCTAGAATCCAAGAGGGAAAACGGATATAGACACCCTCCTTTGTACATTGTAACATAGAAGTAGAATTATCAAGCATTCTGGATGAAGAGCATAAGAGCAAGCAGAGAACTGTGTGAAGAACACCCATGTATAGGCATTTGAATGAATAGAAGAACTCTGATTCAAATTCATGGTTTTGTGTTGATTCTCTGTGTGTTGATGTTGATATGTTGTGTGTTGATGTTGATATGCTCATGGATGTTTATTTCCTATTATACACTTTCTTTTATATGTTGTGTATGTGATTTCATGGTTGAATTGAAGTCTGAAGGGAAGAAGGAATTAGTTTCAATTGTTTCTCTATTGTGAACCAGAGAATTCCTGCAAGGAGTGCAGTTGAATTGTCCGCAAGGAGTGCGTTGACAGAAGGGTTCAATTAGAGAAAGCTTTTGTTCTCATTTTCTTCGAAAGTGCAGTTGGCACAGTGTCATGCAAGGAGTGCGTAGGCCAGGGAGAAGTCTCAGAGTTGCGATTATGAGCGAAGCATCGAAGGACTGCTTCTGTGGGAATGCGCAAAGTCGAGAGACTTCAACACTCAGTCGAGGTTGAAGGTTTGCCACAAGGAGTGCATGCGAAGAGTTCTCCTTTGATAAGAGACTTGGAGTTGTGGAAAGGCTCAGGAGGAGTAGGCCTTTGAATTTGTCGAGGGATTTCACAGAGAGGTTGTGCATTGAAGCGTTCGAGTAAGCGTTAAAGGCTCGCACATAGGTGAATAAGTCTTCGTGGGGAAGGTACTTTGTTCATTTCGCAGAATCATCAAAGGGAGAACGGATGGTAGAAATCCTTGGAGGAGGTTTAGCAAAGTTCCGTGGGCTATAGGATCTCACAGAGGTGCAAGGACGTTACGACGAGAACGTCCAAGGGTTCGAAGCTCAAGAGGGGCAGAGCCGTTGATCCCGAGTCATAGGGACCGTCAGATGTGCACGTGACATCGCATATCGGGCAATCAAGAGTTGAAGCGCCAAGTGATTGCAATGATAATTGTGACATCATGATCCGTGATATACCGACAGGATCAGAATTTTCTATTGTGTGGGATGCATGTCAGGGAATCCCAAGGAGTCGAGGGTCAGAGAATCAGAGTTTTCGAAGGTGTGAAACTCTTGCATATTGGAATCGCGAAACGCGATATCCTGACGGAAGGTTTGTGTGGGGCCATAGAAGGGGATAGTGGAGGACAAGTGGCAAGCATATAGGGGATCGGAAAAAAGAGAGCCCCGAATCCTTTGACATCAGGATTTGTGATCCCACGAATTTCGAAATCCCGATCGAAGTGACGGGGTGTGGAAAGGTCAATTCACACGTGCATCGGAGTTTCATTGCATCGGGTATCGGGAGTCAGCTGAATCAAAGTGCATGAAATCGCAAGTAGAAAAACCATGATAAGAGAAGTTTCGATTTCCCGACAAGTGAGCAAAGGGAATTCAAGCCAAAGAGAATCTGTGGGGTGTAGATTTCCCGATAGGGAAATAGAAGAACCTTGGAGTTCTTCGGTCCATGGAGAAAGAAGATCCTGTGATAGAGGTCATGCTCCGAGGAGTGCGGTTGCGTCAGGTGTGGTATCAGAGAGGGAAATTCTTTGCTTTATGTAGCAGAGAGAGAGAGGGAAATTCGCCATGCCACCCAGAAGAGAGAGACAGTCACCTGATCCAAAGGATAGAGAGGTGCAGAGAAGAGGTAGGCCGGTAGGAAATCCAGAAATGGAGAGATAGATGAGAGATCTCTGAGCAAGACTCGAGGAGATGGAGACAACTCAGAGACGCACAGCTAGTGCAGGGAATCTTAGTGATTCTGACAGCGAAATAGAGGTTGAACGTGAGGAGGAAGTTGCAGCCGAAGATGCATCAACAGAGTGATTGATTAAAGCCATTTCCAGAATGGGTGGAAGGGCCAAGATGGACATTCCAGTCTATGAGGGAAATCTGGATGCAGAGGAGCTATTGGACTGGATTAGAGCTCTTGACACCTACTTCGATTATGAAGATATCGAAGAGGATAAGAAGGTCAAGCATGATGTTACGCGCTTGAAAGGACATGCAGCATTATGGTGTGACGAGCTACAAGCTGACATATGCTGCAAAGGAAAACAGAAGATTAAGAATTGGGATCGAATGATCACGAAGATGAAAGTGAAGTTCATCCCAAGAGACTACCAAATTACTCTGTTTAGGAGGATGCAAAACCTGAGACAGAAGTTGATGATAGTGAAAGAATACACTGAGGAATTCTATCGACTGAACATCAGAGCAGGTCATCGGGAGAGCGATGATGAGAAGGTTGCCAGATATATGAATGGTCTGAGATACGACATTCAGGATGAATTGAGTATGGAGACCATTCGGACTATGGAGGACACCTATCAGATGGCTTTGAAAGCTGAGGAAAAGTTGAGTCGTAGGAAAACTCAAAGGGGCCGAGACAGAAGTCAGCCCAGAGGAAAATTATTTTCCCAAGACAAATACCAGAAGCCCAAGGAGGAATGGAAGAAACCTCAAGGTAAAGTTGAAAGAGGTGGAACCTCACAGAGAGGACCATACACTAAACAGAGAGGACAACATAATGAACAGAGAGGAGATTATGCTGACGCAAACACTTTTCCTCGTACCAGAGGAAGAGGAAGAGGTCGAGGTGTAGTAATCACATGCTTCACATGTGGAAAGAATGGACACATGTCATTTGAGTGTCCATAGAAAAAGAAGGACCTTGGAGAAGATCACATCGCCGAAGCATAGAAGCGGGATGTTGAGGCCGAAGACATAGAAGACAGAAGGTCGTTGATGATGCGTAAAGTTCTCTTAACGCCCGGAAAGGAGGTGGAGGACTCAGCTCAAAGAACCAAACTTTTCAGAACAACTTGCAAGACCAAGGACAGGGTATGCAAGGTTATTGTGGACAGCGGTAGCACAAATAATCTCGTTTCGACTGAGATGGTGGAGAAGCTAGAACTGGAGACAACTGATCACCTGAGTCCATACAAATTTTCATGGCTACAGAAGGGACATCAGGTGAGTGTCACTAAACAGTGTTTAGTTGAATTCAAGATAAGGGAGTATAATGATAAAGTACTCTGTGATGTCATTCCCATGGATGTATGTCATTTATTGTTGGGTAGACCATAACAATATGACATAAATGTGATTCATGACGGGAGAATGAACACATATACCCTGGAGAAGGATGGGAAGACACACAGGTTGCTTATGATAAAAGATAAGGAGGTGAAGATGGAAGTGAACAACACAATACTTCTCATGAGTGGGAAGGATCTTCTTACAGAGGTGAAGAAGAAAGAAGATCCACAATTCTTTGTGGTCAGGAATCCGAGAATTGTTCTGACCAGCACAAGAGTGGATGATCTACCAGATGAAGTTCAGGAACTGTTGGAAGAGTTCGTTGACATCATAGTCGACGAATTACCTCGTTCATTGCCACCGATGAGGAGTGTGAGTCATCATATAGACCTCATACCAAGAGCTAGTTTACCGAACAAATACACGTATAGGTTGACGCCGCAAGAGAATGAGGAGGTTAAGAAGTAGGTCCAGGAGTTGTTGGACAAGGGATTAGTCAGAGAAAGCTTGAGCCCATGTGTTGTTCCGACAGTTCTCAGTCCAAAGAAGGATGGAAGCTGGAGAATGTGTATTGATTCAAGAGCGATAAATAAGATAACCATCAGGTACAGATTTCCATTGCCAAGAATGGATAATCTGATGGATTTCTTGAGTGGGGCAAAGTATTTTTCAAAGATTGATTTGAAAAGCGGATACCACCAGATTCGGATGAGGGAAGACGATGAATGGAAAACAACATTCAAGACAAACGAAGGTTTGTATGAATGGCTAGTCATGCCGTTTGGTTTGAGGAATGCACCGAGCACATTTATGAGGTTGATGAATGAAGTCCTGAGAGAGTTCATCGGGAAGTTAGTCATTGTGTATTTGGATGATATACCAATTTACAGTAAATCAGAGGAAGAACACCTGAAGCATTTGGCCATTGTCCTGAGGAAGCTACAACATGAGAAGCTATTGATAAACATGAAGAAGTCCTCATTTATGAAGACAGAGCTCATTTACTTGGGTTTTATTATTTCAGCTAATGAATTGAGGATGGACCCAGATAAAGTAGAAGTGATCAAGAATTGGCCATCACCAAGAAATGTATTTGAGGTGAGAAATTTTCATGGTTTGGCTAGTTTCTACCGGAAATTCATCAGGAATTTCAGTGGAATTAGTGCAGTAATGATGGACATAGTGAAGAAGCGGCATAAATATTTTCACGAGACAGAAGAGGCGGAGAAAGGATTCAATCTGTTGAAGCGGAAGATCACGGAGAAACCAGTGTTGGTGTTACCGGACTTTCAGAAGACATTTCAGGTGAAATGTGATGCAAGTGGATTTGCTATAGGAGCGGTCTTGAGTCAGGAAGACAAACCAGTTGCATATTTCAGCGAGAAGCTGGATGAGGCAAAATTGAAATACTCCACGTATGATAAATAATCTTATGCTATCATATAGGCATTGAAGAAGTGGAGGCATTACTTGATCCCAAAGGAATTTATTTTGTATAGTGATAATCATGCATTACAGTTTGTGACTCAACAGGAGAAGTTGAATCAGAAGCATGCAAAATGGGTAGAGTATATGCAGAATTTCACGTTTGTGATTAAGCATATTTCTGGTACAGCTAACAATGTGGCTGATGCTTTGAGCAGGAAGTGTTTGTTGCTGCAGGAATTCCGAGTCAAAACATTGGGTTTTGAAAATCTCAGGGACATGTACGCAGGAGATGCAGATTTTGCAGAGGTGTATGAAGCAGCTGAGAATCCAGTTCTCAGGGATAGGAGTCCTTGGATAGATTATATGATCCAGGGAGGATTGTTGTTCAGAGGAAATCAACTGTGTATTCCAAATTGCTCCATGAGGGAGAACTTGTTAAAGGAGAAACACAGTGGTGGATTGGCAGGACATTTTGACCATGACAAAACATTCGCGAAACTAAATGAATCATATTTTTGGCCAGGGATGCGGTCTAATGTCAAGAGGTTTGTTGATAGATGTAGATTTTTCCAGCATTCGAAGGGGAGAAATAAGAATGCAGGTTTTTATCGACCATTGCCCATACCAGAGAGGCCATGGGAGGCGATTAGCATGGATTTTGTATTGGGTTTGCCGAGGACGCAAAGGGGTGTAGATTCCATCTTTGTGGTCATGGAAAGGTTTTCAAAGATGGCACATTTCATTCCATGCCAGAAGACCAGCGATGCGACTCATATCGCAAATCTATTTTTCAAGGAGGTCATTCGACTTCATGGATTGCTGAAAAGTATAGTTTCGGACAGAGACACAAAATTCATAGGGAATTTTTGGAGGACCTTATGGAAGAAGCTGGGGACTAAATTGATTTTTAGTTCTACTTATCATCCTTATACAGATGGACAAACGGAAGTGGTCAACAGAAGTCTGGGAGACTTGCTGAGAATCTTGGTGACAGAGCACCATAGCAGTTGGGACCATATATTACCAAAGGCAGAGTTCGCATACAATGATTCAGTAAATCGGAGCACAGGAAAGAGTCCATTTCAGATTATGTATGGAGTGCAGCCGAGAGGAGTTTCTGAACTGAGGGATTCAGAACAAACTGCGACTAGCAGTGCTAGTGCAGAAGAATTTGTTGAGGCAATGAAGGAACTTCACAGTTAGGTGAAGGAGCGACTGTTGAAATCAAGCCAGGAGTATAAGCGCAGAGCAGATCAACATCGGAGACAAATTCAGTTTGAAGTTGGTGATTTAATTCTGGCACACTTGAGGAAGGAAAGGTTCCCAAGGGGAACATATAATAAGTTGAAAATGAAGAAAATTGGGTCATGCAAGGTCTTGAGAAAATTTGGAGAAAATGCTTATGAGATTGAATTGTCAGATGGCATCGGGATATCTCTGATATTTAATATCCCAGATTTATACCCATATAGAACTGGAGAAGTAGAGACTGGAACTGAACAGCCACTGATCCAGTGGATGAAACAATTACCAGTCGCAGAGAAACCGCAGATGGAATGCATACTGGACAAGAGAGTGGGTAGAAAGACCAGACGAAAGTAGTACTATGAGTATCTGGTCAAGTGGAAGAATCACCCAGTGGAAGATGCCAGCTTGGAGAGTGAAGAAGTGATACAAAAGCATGGACAAACCGTGCAGGAGCTCATGGACAGGATCCCATTAAAGTTTTCAAGCCGAGGAGTATGATGCAGGAGCATCACCAAACCATCAAGCGAGCCAGCGCTGAGGCGGAAAGACAACTAGACAAGCCAACACAAATTTTGAAAACACTTTGGGGTTGTTGTGCAAGTATTTAATGAAGACATTTACGAAGGCGTGATTTGTATATTGTAAATGGACCTTGAGCCTTTAATCTCTCGTCCTTTAGTAGATAGTCGACATTTAATAGATTTAATGCAGTTAGATAGGAATTTAATTGTAGATTTGATAGCCTAGAATCCAAGAGGGAAAACAGATATAGACACCCTTCTTTGTACATTGTAACATAGAAGTAGCATTATCAAGCATTATAGATGAAGATCAGAAGAGCAAGAAGATAATTGTGTGAAGAACACCCATGTATAGGCGTTTGAATGAATAGAAGAACTCTGATTCAAATTCATGGTTTTATGTTGATTCTCTGTGTGTTGATGTTGATATGTTGTGTGTTGATGTTGATATGCTCATGGATGTTTATTTCCTGTTATACACTTGATTTTATATGCTGTGTATGTGATTTCATGGTTGAATTGAAGTCTGAAGGGAAGAAGGAATTAGTTTCAATTGTTTCTCTATTGTGAACCAGAAAATTCCGGCAAGGAGTGCAGTTGAATTGTCCGCAAGGAGTGCATTGACAGAAGGGTTCAATTAGAGAAAGATTTTGTTCTCATTTTCTTCGAAAGTGCAGTTGGCACAGTTCCATGCAACGAGTGCGTAGGCTAGGGAGAAGTCTCAGAGTTGCAATTCTGAGCGAAGCATCGAAGGACTGTTGCTGTGGGAGTGCACAGAGTCGAGAGACTTCAGCACTCAGTCGAGGTTGAATGTTTTCCACAAGGAGTGCGTGCGAAGAGTTCTCTTTTTCTAAGAGACTTGGAGTTGTGGAAAGGCTCAGGAGGAGTAGGCCTTCGAATTTGTCGAGGTATTGCACAGAGAGGTTGTGCATTGAAGCATTCGAGTAAGCATTAAAGGCTCGTGCACAGGTGAATAAGTCTTCGTGGGGAGGGTACTTTGTTCATTTCGTAGAATCATCAAAGGGAGAACAGACGGTCAAAATCCTTGGAGGAGGTTTAGCAAAGTTCCGTGGGCCGTAGGATCTCACGGAGGTGCAAGGAGGTTATGACGAGAACGTCCAAGGGTTCGAAGCTCAGGAGGGGCAGAGCCGTTGATCCCGAGTCATAGGGACTGCGAGATCTGCACGTGACATCGCATATCGGGAAATCGCGAGTTGAAGCTCCGAGTGATTGCAACGAGAATTGTGACATCACGATCCACGATATCCCGACAGGATCA
>ML780582.1:215841-234805 GCA_009831015.1 Picea engelmannii
TTCAACAAATACTTCACCTTGAAAAAATGCTCAACATTTATCTTTCAACATATAAATTGTTATTCCAATAAAAACTTGAACAAACATCAATTACCTTATTCAACAAAAACCAAAAAGATGATTTGAAACTTTGTTTAAGTGCTATAGAAAACCACCATGTATCGATATCAATCCTCTGATTAAGCCTATGGAACAAAGGGAAGAAATAAAGAAAGAAAAGAATATAACTACAATCAGTAATAGAAATTCTTTGAAATCCCTATCCCTGAGCTTATATCTGTCTATCCAACTGATGAATTGTGTTAAATGTGTTCGTCTGAAATCCTATTTATAAAATTTGGCACGAAATGAAACAATACGATGTGTCCTTTCATTTTTTCCAACTGACGGAATTTGCTCAACAACCTTTCGGCCGAAAACCTTGGAAACCATTCAGTTTTGATGGTTTCCGTTAGATTTTAGTCTTTCGGCCGAAAGATTATTTTGGCCGAAAACATGAAATTGGGATTGAAAACAAAAACTAGAGAATTGCCCCAAGCTTACCTAAATTTTGGAGGTTGCAGACTCCTACAAATACTAAGAATCTGGTTTCAAAAATGACACCATCATTTCCAAAATTGAATCTACTTTCAATTCCTATAATTTGTTTTCATTTTCTTTATTTTTATCTAATTTTATTTAATTTTTTTAAAAAATCACTACTTAATATTTTCAGCAGACATTATGATTCGGTGAAATGAAATATCGGTATCTCTAAAAATATACAATGAAAAAATTGGAAAAAAATATATTCATAATCCTTAAACTGTTCTTTTCAAAAGGGTATATTTAGATTTTAGTTTTAAGTAAAAATTAAGATAGATATAACGTGTAGAAAAACATGTGTTTAAAATCTACAACGTTTTCAGCTTGGTCCACTTCAAAAAATTCTAGAAATTATAATATTCATCTGTTAGATTCAAAATTATAGTCATAATAAAATAGAGTCTCTTTGTATTGTTGCAGTATATTTTGTTTCTTAAAAACATAAGTTTAATAATAGATACATTGTTGTAGAAATACATAACTCATTATTATTCCTTTCATGTTTAAGGAACATACTATTAAACAATTGTCAAATTGACATATCAAATCGTGATAAAAAAAATTGAAAAATAGTCATTGGAAAGATAACATAATTATTCACAAGTTTTTTTTTTACTATAAAGTGAAATTCTAAATAAAAAAAATACTTTTGTATGCCGAAAGTTGAAGAACTTGTGAAAATACAGTTGTTTTTCTCATAAAACAAGCAAAAGTGTAACCCATCTCCATGATTTCACCCTCTTGCTAGGAAGGGAATCAAGGTATGTTTGACATTGTGGTACCATCCAAAAAATGAGGATATTTATTTTATTAACAAGTTGTATAGGATAAGAGAGGATTTTCCCTAGTTCATTGATCTATTTCCTAGCATTGTGGGAGAGAGATAGTTTCCATATGTGTATAGATATGATAGTGAAACCATCTCTGAACCTAGTTTGTTTCCAACTGTTAGTGGTTGGTTTCATTTACATGCATTTATTGTATAAGAGGTTAGGTGCATATCACTCATGGTCATGAAACTGACACATTATACCTCTAATTGTAAATGCATTAGTTTCCCTCTAATTCACTATGTAGATAGTTTAGTTCATAGCCCAAATTGGTTAAATGATCTGCCATTTTTTTTTCATGGTTTTGTTTTTCTATGAATCACTATCATATTACCTTTGATGGGAGTATTTTCTTCCCATTTTATTTATAGTTATTTACCTTTTATTTTTTTAGAGGCTTTTGGTGACTTGACCCACATTGAACTACATCCTTCCTAGGTCAATGACTAATATGCATATGTGCATGTGGGGGCATATGTTTCCTAAGAGGGGATAGTTGAAGTGGCCATGTAGGGAGGTCAATTCAAGGGTACTATATTTATTATATAGCGAGGATAATGATTTCCTCAATCTTTTACAATACCCATATGAGGGAACGGACTAAAACAATGTATGAACATCTTATTTATTCTAGTCAAGTCACTATATGAAATAGGAAATATTATTATTATGTTTTGATCAATCTAGCTGCAAATTTATTTGTCTTATTTAATGCACATGTAATCGATGGTAAGAATTGTTTAAATTAGTTAGTTATTGTTGTCTATTATTCTAGATATGTTGGGACATATGTTGGAGAGGTTCCACCCAACATGATGAGGATATGACTAAGAAAAATAATCCACCTCAAGTGTAGAGACCTATCATGTCACATAATCCATATAGTATGTTTTTTTAGTAGCTAATATATTATATGCATACTAATGTATAATGACGCAGGTCCCCTCAACCCACGGGTCGGGAGGTTACATACACAGGATCTTTCCCCTTAGACTGGCCCGAAGAGCTTTTGGAAATAGCTCTTCTATTTCCCTTTCGGGAAATCTGCACCCACAATCAACTTCAATAATTTCCCCCTTGTACTTCGGGAGATCGTACTTCACACTTACGTGGATCTGGTGGTCAAGCGCCTTATCTCTAGATCTCCGAAACCTGAAAACAGTCAACGCTGACCTTTCCTCTTTCTCTTTCGGACTTCTCCTTATCGCGATTTCGGTGGTCGCGGTGTCAAGCCACTTGTTCTCGTGATTCCTGAAACCTGATTTTCTGAAATGTCGATGTATCCATAAGGTTGACCTTTCAATGCCCCTTTACTCCATCGGGACTTCAGACTTCGCAATATTGTGAATCCTAATGCAAGGAATTCAGAACTTCACTCCACGAAACTCCGAAACAGTCAACTGAATTGACTTCTTTGTCAAGAGTGCGCCACCTGTCCACTTTGCTATCTTCTGTGGCCCACACAATCCTTTTATCCCTTTGGGACTTCACGTTTCGTGATTTCATGAGTCTTGTTGCAAAGATTTCAATACTTCAACCTACAAAACCCCGATATAGAAATCCTCATGTAAATCCAACGACCTTTGTTGGCTTGGATCTATGGTTCTACCTCTCCTGAGCTGAACCCTTGGGAATACTTGCTGTAACTCCCCTCCTCCTCCATGAGATCTGATGGCTCATGAGATTTCGCGAATTCCCCACAGAGAATTTCGATCGTCTATCCTTCCCTTGTGAACTTCTACGCGAACTAAGCAAAGTGTCTCTCTCTATGGAACTCGTCCTCCTGCGGTCCCTCGTCACTACACCTTCCTTCAAACTTTCAAGGAACTTAGCCTATTTCCTTACTTCGACTTCTTCGAAGGTCCAAATCCTTCTGATCTTTCTCCAACTCTGAGCCTTCTAGAAAACTCCTGCTCGCACTCCTTGCAGCAGAACTTCAAACACTTTCAAGTGTTGAACTTCTTCAACTCTGTGCACACCTACAGTAGAAGTCTCTCAATACTTTGCTCAGGTTCACAACTCTAAGACTTTACTCGGCCTGTGCACTCCTTGCATGTCTCCCGTGTCTAGCTGCACTTCTAAGTGAATGAGAACAAAATCTATCTAGTCTGAGCTTTCAGAGACAAACCTCTGAACCCTTCATCAACGCACTCCTTGCAGACAATTCAACTGCACTCCTTGTAGGAACTCTTGCTCAGATAGAGAAACAATTGAAACTCATTCCCCCTAATCTCTCTCATATTTCAGACATTCAACAAGAAATCATTCATACATAGCATAAAAGCAAATGTACAACAGAAAGAGTAAAATAACCATGAGCATAACATTCAAAGATGCATACACAGAGAATATTTGAACACCATGAGTCTGAATCAAAACCCTCTTGTATTAATTAAGAACGTTTGTACATGGAATTCAGCTATACAACTCTCTGCTTCTCTTCTATGCTCTCAATTGGCATAATCTCATGTTTCTCCTGCTCTTTTTCTTATATGCTCTTCCTAATCTTCATAATACACAATGAGGGTGTCTATATCCTGTTACCCTCTCTCATTCTAAACTGTCTAATCTAGAATTAAATTCTATCTACTTACATTAACTACTATAAATTCCTTCTACCTACTAAGAACGAGAGCGGATCGCTCAAGGTCCGGTTACATTTTACAAGGCACTCCTTCTTAATGGCTTCATTAATATTTTAAGACATTTTTGAAAATTTGTGTTGGGCGCTTTTCTAGTTGTCTATTGTCTCCACATTGGCTCGCTTCAGATGCTCCTGCGTCATACTCCCTTGCTTGAAAATTTTCATGGGCTCCTGTCCATGAGCTCACGGACGGTGTGTCCATGCCTCTGGACCCCTGCTTCGCTCTCCCAGCTGGCATCTTCAACTAGATGGCCTTTCCGCTTGACCAAATATTCAAAGTATTTCTTCCGCTTGGTCCTCTTGCTCACTCTTTTGTTCAGTATGCACTCCATCTGCGGCTTTTCTACAACTGGCATCTACTTTTTCCACTGGATCAATGGCTGCTCATTTCCTATCCCTTCTTCCTCAGCTTTATATGGGTACAAATCTGAGATATTGAATATCGGAGAAATTCCGATCCCATCAGGTAATTCAATCTCGTAAGCATTTGCCCCAAATTTCTTCAATACCTTACATGGCCTGATTTTCTTCATCTTCAGTTTATTATATGTTCCTCTCGGGAACCTTTCCTTTCTCAAATGTGCCAGAATCAAATCACCAACCTCAAATTGAAGTTGTCTCATGTACTGATCTCCTCTGTGCTTATATTCCTGGCTCAAACTCTGCAGTCGCTCCTTCACCTGGCTGTGAAGTTCCTTCATCGCCTCTGTGAAATCTTCTGCACTAGCACTCCTAATCACATTCTGTTATGAATCCCTTAACTAAGAAATTCCTCTCGGCTATATGCCATAGACAATCTGAAACAGACTCTGCCCTGTGCTTCTGTTAACTGAGTCATTATAAGAAAACTTTGCCTGTGTTAATATGTTGTCCCACTGGCTATGGTGTTCTGTCACCAGGCTTCTCAGCAAGTCTCCCAGACTTCTGTTCACCACTTTTGTCTGTCCATCTGTCTGAGGATGATAAGATGAAATAAACAACAAGTTGTTCCCCATCTTCTTCCATAAGGTCCTCCAGAAGTGTCCTATGAACTTAGTGTCTCGATCTGAAATTATGCTCCTTGGCAAGCCGTGAAGTCGAATGACTTCTTTGAAAAACAGATTCGCAATGTGAGTTGCGTCACTGGTCTTATGACATGGAATGAAGTGCGCCATCTTGGAAAATCTATCCACCACCACAAAGATTGAGTCAAAACCTCTTTGTGTTCTTGGCAACCCAAATATGAAATCCATGTTGACTGCATCCCATGGCCTTTCAGGTATTGGCAATGGTTGATAAAACCCTGCGTTCTATTTTCTTCCCTTCGAATGCTGACAAATTCTTCATCTGTCCACAAATCTCTTGACGTTTTCTTGCATTCCTGGCCAAAAATATGACTCATTCAACTTTGCGAACGTCTTGTCGTGACCAAAGTGCCCTGCCAATCCTCCACTGTGTTTCTCCTTCAGAAAATTCTCCCTCATGGAGCATTTTGGAATACATAGTTGATTACCTTTAAACAGTAATCCTTCTTGTATCATGTATTTTTCCCATTGGCTTCTATCTCTGAGAATTGGATTCTCAGTTGTTTCGTACGCCTCCTTAAAATCAATATCATCCCTATACATGTCCCTGAGATCATCAAAACCTAATGTTTTAACTTTGAACTCCTACAATAGAAAACATTTCCTACTCAAAGCATCAACAACTTTGTTAGCAGTACCAGAGATATGTTTAATCACAAAAGTGAAATTTTTCATATATTCAACCCATTTAACATGTCGTTGATTCAACTTTTCCTGTTGAGTCACAAACTACAATGCATGATTGTCACTGTACAAGACAAACTCTTTCGGGATCAAGTAGTGTCTCCATTTCTTCAATGTTTGTATAATAGCATAAAACTCATTATCATAAGTGGAGTATTTGACCTTCGCTTTATTCAGCTTATCGCTAAAGTATGCTATCAGCCTGTCTTCTTGACTCAAGACTGACCCTAATGCAAATCCACTTGCATTGCATTTCACTTGAAATGTCTTCTGGAAATCCGGCAACACCAAAATTGGTTGTTCCGTAATCTTCCTCTTCAATAGATTAAAACTCTTCTCAGCCTCTTCTATCTAGTGAAAAGACTTATGTCTTTTCTTCACTGTATCCATCATCGGTGCACTAATTCCACTGAAATTCCTAATGAATTTCCGGTAGAAACTAGCCAATCCGTGAAAACTTCTCACCTCAAAGGTATTCTTCAGTGATGGCCAATTCTTGATTACCTCCACCTTATCTCGATCCATCCTCAACTCATCGACAAAAACAACAAATCCCAAGTAAATGAGCTTTGTCTTCATGAATGAGGATTTCTTCATGTTTATCAATAGCTTCTCCTACTGTAGCCTCTGCATTACCGTAGCCAAATGTTTCAGATGCTCTGCCACTGTTTTACTGAAAATCAGTATGTCATCCAGGTATACGATAAAAAAAATTTCGATGAACTCCCTTAGGACTTCATTCATCAACCTCATGAAGGTACTCGGCGCATTTGTTAAGCCAAACGACATAAAAAGCCATTCATACAACCCTTCATTTGTTTTGAGTGTTGTCTTCCACTCATCACCTTCTCTCATGTGGATTTGATGATAACCGCTTTTCAAATCAATCTTTCAAAAATACTTTGCTCCACTCAAGCAATCCATCAGATCATCCATCCTTGGTAATGGAAATCTGTACTTGATGGTTATCTTGTTAATCACCCTCGAGTCAGTACACATCCTCCAGCCTCTGTCTTTCTTCGGACTGAGTACTGTTGGAACAACACACGGACTCAAGCTTTCCCTGATCAATCCTTTGTCCAACAACTCTTGGACTTGTATTTTGACCTCTTCATTCTCTTGCGGCGTTAATCTGCACACGGCTTTATTTGGAAAATTGGCTCCTGGTATGAGATCAATATGATGACTCACACTTCTGATCGGTGGAAACGAACGAGGTAGTTCATCCACTACTATGTCAGCGAACTCTTCCAACAGTTCCTGAACCTTTTCTAGTAAATCATCCACTCTTGTGCTGGTCAAAAAAATCTTCGGTTTCCTGACCACAATGAATTGTGGTTCTTCCTTCTTCTTGACCTCTATAATAAGTTCCTTCCCACTCATGAGAAGTACAGTGTTGCTTACTTCCAGTTTCACCTCCTTATCCTTGATTGGAAGCAACATGTGAGTTCTCCCATTCTTCTCTAGGGTGTATGTGTTCATTCTCCCATCATGAATCACAATCCTGTCATATTGCCATGGTCTACCCAGCAATAGATGAAAAACATCCATAGGAATGACATCACATAATATCTTATCATTATATCCTCCTATCTTAAATTCAACTAAACACTATTTAGTGACAGTTACCTGATGTCCTTTTTGTAGCCACGGAACTCTGTATGGGCTTGGATGATCAATCGTCTCCAGATCCAGCTTTTCTACCATCTCTGTAGAAACAAGATTATTTGTGCTACCACTGTCCACAATGACCTTTCATACCCTGTCCTTGGTCTTGCAAGCAGTTCGGAAAATTTTGGTTCTTTGGACTGAACTCTCCACCTCCTTCTCTGGTGTCAAAAGATCTTTTCGCATCATCAACGATCTTCCGCCTTCAGCATCTTCTGCCTCAACATCTCACCTCTGTGCTTCGGTGATGTGAGTCTCTCCACTCTCTTTATTTTTATCTGGACACTCGTAAGACTTGTGCCCATTCTTTCCACATGTGAAGCATGTTATCACTCCACCTCTTCCTCTTATTCTACCTCTGGTACGAGGAAAAGTATTATTATCAGCATAATCTCCTCTCTGCTCAGTATGTTTCCCTCTCTATTCAGCATATTACCCTCTCTATGAGCTTCCACCTCTCTCAGTTTGAGTCTGAGGTTTCTTCTAGTCCTCCTTGGGTTTCTGGTTCTTATCCTGGGCAACTGATTTGCCTCTGGGCTGACTTCTGCCTTGGCCTCTCTGACCCTACTTTCGGCTCAGCTTCTCTTCAGCTTTTAGAGCCATCTGATAAGCATATTCCATCGTTGGGATGGTTACCATGCTCATCTCATCCTGAATGTCATATCTCAGAGAATTCATGTATCTGGAAACCTTTTCATCGTCACTCTCCCGATGACCTGCCCTGATGTTCCGCTTATAGAATTCTTCAATGTATTCTTTCACTGTCATCAGCTTCTGTCTTAGGTTCTGCATTCTCTCGAATAGAGTAATTTGATAATCTCTGGGTATGAATTTCGCCTTCATATTCATGATCATACTATCCCAGCTCTTGATCTTCTGCTTGCCTTTGCAGCGTCTGTCAGCTTGTAGTTCATCCCACCACAATGTTGCATGTCCCTTCAATCTTGTGACAACATGTTTGACCTTCTTGTCCTCTTCGACATATTCATAGTCAAAGTATGTGTCCAGAGCTCTAATCCAGTCTAGAAGCTCCTCTACATCCAGATTTCCCTCATAAACCGGAATGTCCATTTTCGCTCTTGCACCCATTCTTGCAATAGCCCTAATCAAACGCTCGTTTGCTGCATCTTCGGCTGCAACTTCTTCCTCATGTTCAGCCTCAATTTCACTTTTAGAATCACTAAGATCCTCAGCACTGACTATGTGTCTCTGTGTTGTCTCCATGTCTTCAAGTCTGGCGCGTAAATCACACATTTCTTTTTCCATGGCTGGATCAGTCATCTAGCTACCTCTTCTTCTCGGAATTTCCCTCTCCTCTGGTGGATCGGGTGTTTGTCTGTCCCTTCTTCTAGGCGGCATGGTGAATTCTCCTTTTCTCTATACAGAAAGCAAAGAGCCTTTCTAAGCTCTGATACCAAACCTGACGCAGCTCCCCTCAACCCATGGGCCGAGAGGTTACGTACACAGGATATTTCCCCTTACACTGGCCCGAAGAGCTTTTGGAAATGGCCCTTCTATTTCCCTTTTGGGAAATATGCACCCACAATCAAATTCAAGAATTCCCCCCTTGTACTTCAGGAGATCAGACTTTGCACTTACGCGGATCCGGTGGTCAAGCGCCTTATCTCCAGATCTCCGAAACCCAAAAATAGTCAACGTTGACCTTTCATCTTTCTCTTTCAGACTTCTTCTTATCGCGATTTCGACGGTCGTGGTGTCAAGACACTTGTTCCCGTGATTCCCGAGACCTGATTTTTCGAAATGCCAATGCATCCGTAAGGTTGACCTTTCAACGCCCCTTTTCTCCGTCGGGACTTCAGACTTTGCAATATCGCGAATCCTAATGCAAGGAATTTGGAACTACACTCCATGAAACTTCGAAACGATCAACTGAATTGACTTCTTTGTCGAGAGTGCACCACCTGTCCACTCTGTTGTATTCTATGGCCCACAGAATCCTTTTATCCCTTCGGGACTTCACAGTTCATGATTTCATGAGTCCCGTTGCAAAGATTTCAGGACTTCAACCTAGGAAACCCCGATATAGAAATCCTCGTGTAAATCCAATGGATTTTTTTGGCTTGGATATACGGTTCTACCTCTCCTAAGCTTGAACCTTTAGGAATACTTGTCGTAACTCCCCTGCTCTTCCATGAGATTTGATGGCTCACAGGATTTCGCAAATTCCCCACAGAGAATTTCGACCGTTCGTCCTTCCCTTGTGAACTTCTGCGCGAACTAAGAAAAGTGTCTCTCTCCCCAGAACTTGTCCTCCTGCGGTCCCTCGTCACTACTCCTTCCTTCAAACTTTCAAGGAACTTGGCCTCTTGCCTTCTTTCGACTTCTTCGAAGGTCCAAATCCTTCTGAGCTTTCTCCAACTTTGAGCCTTCTAGAAAAGTCCTGCTCGCACTCCTTGCGGAAGACCTTCAAACACTTTCAAGTGTTGAACTTCTTCAACTCTGTGCACACCTGTAGCAGCAGTCTCTCAATACTTTTCTCAGGTTCGCAACTCTAAGACTTTACTCGGCCTGCACACTCCTTGCATGGCTCCTGTGTCTAGCTTCACTTCTGAGTGAATGAGAACAAAAGCTATCTAGTCTGAGCTTTCAGAGACAAACCTATGAACCCTTCGTCAACGCACTCCTTGCGGACAATTCAAATGCACTCCTTGCAGGAACTCTTGCTCAGATAGAGAAACAATTGAAACTCATTCCCCCTACTCTCTCTCAGATTTCAGACATTCAACAAGAAATTATTCATACATAGCATAAAATCAAATGTACAACAGAAAGAGTAAAATAACCATGAGCATAACATTCAAAGATGCATACATAGAGAATATTTGAACACCATGAGTCTGAATCAAAACCTTCTTGTATTAATTCAAAATGTCTGTACATGGAATTCGGCTATACAACTGGCATAATCTCATGTTTCTCTTGCTCTTTTTATTCTATGCTCTTCCTAATATTCATAATACACAATGAGGGTGTCTATATCCCGTTACCCTCTCTCATTCTAAACTGTCTAATCTAGAATTAAATTCTATCTACTTACATTAACTACTATAAATTCCTTCTACCTACTAAGGACGAGAGCAGATCGCTCAAGGTCCGATTACATTTTACAAGGGCGCTCCTTCTTAATGGATTCATTAATATTTTAAGACATTTTTCAAAATTTGTGCTAGGTGCTTTTCCAGCTGTCCGTTGTCTCCGCGCTGGCTCGCTTGAGATGCTCCTGCATCATATAACCATGGATTAGTCCCCACATGATCCTCAAATATGATGTAGGACCTTGAGCTTGTATGGATATGGAAAATCCTTCCCCATGATATGACATTATTGATGCATCATGTTTTTATTTCCTTCAACCTATTAAATAGGTTGAGGTTTTCTCAATATTCTTCTTAATATTTGTCTTTTGAGGATGGTACTCACTCATCTCCTTCTCCTTCTCCACCTAAACAATCTTCTCCACTAGTAGACCGACTACCATCTCCTCCACAAGAAACTCGACCACGATATCCTCATGTGTATATTAACCAAAATATTCTACAATATACTAACAATAATTTCCTCCTCAAACAATATACCAAAGGCCACCTCCTCCTCCAACATTGGAATAAACACCCTCTCCTCCTCTAGCACTGGACTGACCACCATCTCCTCTGGAAAATGTACCACCATATTTTCCTCCATAATATGCAAATTGGCCACCATATCCTCTTCATATATACATTCTAAATTATTATATGGTGGAGGTATTGATGCCTCTATATCTAGTGGTGAAGATATTGATGCCTTTGCCTCTAGTGGTGGACCCAATTTATAATAGTTGTTGACATGTATATATTTTATTGATGTGATGCATATTTTACTTCTATATTTGAATTTTATATTTGATATACTTATCGATTTGATATTATCATTCATATATATTGCGCCTTCTCATATCATGTTGATGTTGTTTTATTTATAAAATTTATTTCGTGTATGTTAATGATTTATATTATTAATGATTTTTCTAATTTTTAATTAAATTTGAGATGCCATATAATGTTTAAATCTAGTTATAATTATTTAATTTTATTATATAATGTTTAATCATTTTTTAAGGTGAATTCTTTGTTGTGAAGCAAGATACAACGTGTTGATTAATCATGCTTATAAACTTGATTAAATGATTTAATCAATGGTTTCATGATTTGATTAATATTTTAAACCAATGTTTTGTATTGAATTATATTTATTATATTTATTATTAAATATTTTACTAAATTTTTCATTAATTTTGATAAAATTAAAATGATTATAGTTAAATCATAAAAAAAATAATCATTCCCTTAATTGTATATAGTGATAACATCATGCATACTAAATCATAAAAATATTTCTAAATTAAATTTGATTAATTTATTACATTCATTTTTTTTTATTAAATATTCTATTAAATATCCTACCTTCCTTTCTTGGCATGCATTAAGAAATTGGATGGAAGGATCTCGACTCTTTTGTAGCTAGGGTTTACCCTAGCCACCAACATTATTTGTTGGATATAGTTGTAAAATCATCTATTGTGATTATTTCATGCTAATCCTCAGCCTCCACCAAAGTTACCTTCAAGTTTTTTTTTTAGAGTGATGATTGGGGGTATCCTTCATTGTTGGATCCAAGAGTGATGAGGATTTAAATACTATACAAATACATTGGCTCAAGGAACAATAGGAGATGACAATTTATTAGAGATTGAGTCATTAAATTCCTTGGTATGTTCCCTAAATCCAAACAAAAGAAACGATCCTCAACAAAGGATATTTGTAAAATGGCAAGAATCCATCCATTGGTTGGATCTCCTGACTTTTCATCCAACAAGAAAATCCCTCATTCTATTTGAGTGTTCTTTGATTGGAAATTTTATAGGCTTGTGGCCTAGTCCAAGAGATATATAAACTTAGGTAGTTGAGCACTAGACTTCCAATATTCAAGGACAAGCAATATCATTTGCATTTGGACAAAGTTATTTTATTTTTCTTATTTTCAATAAAGAAGAGCGAGAATTGATTTTATAATATAGACCCTACTTCATGGGATCTAAGGAATGTATCTATCTGTTTGGTCCCTTGATTTCAACCCAAAAGAGGGAATTATAGTAACCCTCATGTTGGTTAGGTTGCCTCACCTCCCTATGATTTTATAGGATGATATCTCTTTTAGGGATATTGGGAACACAATATGACAATTTATTTATTGAGTAGAACCAAAAGGATACTTGTTCTCTTGTGCACGAATATGTGTGGAGGAGGATCTACAGAAAAAACATCTAGAGGATTTGCAAATCAATCTATATGGATGGAGCCATCAACAAACCCTAGATTACAAGTGTAGTGCCCCACTTTATATGATTATTATGGTAGACCTAACTTATTATTTGAGGGCAATTGTTGGCAAATGACCCAATTAATTGATTATTATTATGATAATGAAACTTGAATTTTAATTATGATTGAGTAAATATGATGATGATTGAATGGCTTAATTATTCATTCATATGATATTTAGATGAAACATATATGCATTAATCTGATGAAATGAATGATAATTTTTTTATTATCTTACTAATTTTAAATGAGATGTGAACATATTAAATTGTATATATTACTAATATTTTTCTTAGTGTGGCAGGAAACTATAAGAGGGAATTGACATGAAATTTCATTGACAAGCTATTGAACTATGGATTGAGTCAAGAAATAATAATTGTTTTGTGAATATGTTTCTATATTAATATGAAATATGAAAATAATGATGAAATGATGTAGTGAATGAAGGCATAGGGAACATGATTGTCGATTGATACACACATGGGTAATGGGGTTGTATGGAGGTATATCAAGTACCATAAAGAGAGGTGGAGTAACATCCATGTTTCCACCTACTAGCACTCCTTTTGTGGCATGCATTGAAAAGCGTAGGACAATTTTACTACGAGGTTTCACATTGTCGTGAGGGTAGGCTGCATATTTGATCACTCATGAGGATCAAATGAGGGGCCTGCAATAAGGTGAAATCCTTATTCTTCAATAACCATTACTCTCTCAACAAGGGGAACAAAATTGAGTTAACAATGTCTCCATTGTTACACCATTTCCCCATCAATCAAAAGTCAAATACTTGAAGGGCATGCACTCATGGAACACTTGGAATATGATAAGAAAGTATTGAAAGGCATGACATGCATGGCACCATTGTTATCTTTACTAAAACTATCATGAATAATAAATTGAAAAGTGATTTTTAAAAAAGAAAAAAAAATATCCAAAGAAGATTATACTATGCATTTCATTTTAGGAGAATAACAATATAGTGTATTTTATTTTAAAAATATAAATTAAATGAATAGCTTGAAATAACATATTTTGATCCTTCGTATTTATATATAATAAAGTTATAATTTAAATAAAATATTAAGATGAAGGCACAGGTTATGAATTTGTGCATGATATTAATTTAAATGAATTATTTATGAGAGAAAATTCAAGTGAGACCACCCATAAATCATGGAGAATAATTAGAAATGAGAATTCTAACTCAATTTGAATTGTCAGATAAAAAAGGTAGGCTAAAGTTATTGTAAAGAGAGGTAGTAAATAGCAAGGACATCCAACTAGTCATGCAACACAAAATATGACACTTGAAGAAGAACTAGGAAACACCTAGGAGTAAATTTAGGAGTTAATGAAGGTTGGGTGAGAAAACCTATTTATTTATAATTTTTAAATGATAAATACATATGTACTTATATGTACTTGTTCATGTGAGTGACACGTGTAAAGATGAATATCAAGAATATATATAAGTTACATGTAAATATGAATATTAAGCATATACATTATTAGTAAATTGTAATTTTTCATGGGTGGGACATGTGGAATAAGTCTCAAGTACTATAAAAAGAGGGTTTTTGGATGAGAGAAAACACTTGTATGCACCCTAATGTTGGATGGTCCTCATAATGAAAAAATGACTAGTGATTGATATTTTTGGGTGTTTGGTAATTTAAGGTTTTAGAGAAGTGGGGATCCTTATGATCCAATTGGATATTGATGGCCACCCACCTATTCCACTGGCTCAAAACACAGTTTTCCACCTTGGCAATTTTTCTACGGTTTTTGGATTCCTAAACTCTGGGGGGCATTTTGAGGGCCTAAATTATGTTTTATATCTACTAGGCTATTTGGTATGTGTACTCCTCAGATATATTTTTCTGAGGGTATACCAAACACCCAAAATGGAGATCGTATGAAAATATTATTCCTTGGAAAAGTTGACGTATCAACTACCCCCATCAGGGCCCGTAAATCTTTTGGTGTTTCATCTTCAGGGGTTACATTGAGGCCCACAAACCTTTTGGTGTTTCATATTCTAGGGTTAGGGTTTTCTCATTAATTATTTATGTTAAAAATTCTTTTCAATCCTCATTGTAAATACATCTTGTGAATGCACATAGCCATCACATATCTTATAAGAGATAAGCTACCACCATTCTAGTGAGTTCATTTCACTCTGCAATTTTTTATATTTCCTATACATTATGTTCATTAGTATAAATTTTTTATTAATGTATCTCTATGCTTCATGCAATATCTATGTGTGTTTCCTTGTTATATCTATGCCTTCATTTCGTTCTCAAAAAAATCCATATTAGTGGTATCAGAGCAGTATACTTGTAATTTCTTGGTACATGTCCCTGATGAGATCAAGGTATAGATATTTGGGTCTCGATATAGTTTCTATCAAGGAAAACCAACCCAAGAGACCTCCCATGGTGGAAGGAAAGAGATATGAGGGAGTAGGAGATCCTATTAAGTTGTTTCCCATGAAAGTCTTCGTGCAACAGAGGAACAAGATGATGGATAAGTTTTCCCAAATCCTTCAACAATTGCCGACAAAAAAAAATGCATCTTCTTCAAGCAGCCACTTTGGAGGCACCGTACCTTTCAAAATACAAGTTAATTTTGATATTCTCGTATTTGAAGGTCAAATATATGTGGATTCTTTGGAAAAGTTGTTAAATCTACTAAACGGTTATTTCTTTGTTCACAATTTCTCCAATAGGGAAAATATCACCTTTGCACTCCTGATGGTTGTCCTCCATGTCAAATATTGGTGGGAGAGTCACTGTGATAAAAAATCCACAGAGGAGTCTACAATATTTGGGGTTGATCCCACTTGGGACTGTTTTATGGATTCCATTAAGGAACAATATTAACCTATTGGAAAATATGATGACCAGTGCATGAGATGGACCACACTATGTCAAGAGAGGGGCCAAATAGTGCTAAAGTTCACAAATACATTCCATATATTGTGCACCAACCTGGGTATCAAATAATTTGAGTGACATCTACTTTTAAAATACTATGGGGTCTACATAGGTGCATCCAAACAAAAATAGATTTTATGAACATCTCATCACTGGGAGTCTCTTATTCATATGCTTTCAAAATTGAACAAAAAATTAAGTAGTATAATAAGCAGGAGTTCAAGTTTGCAAATCCACAAAAACCAAAGTATGGTAAAGACATCTCTATCTCACAGAACATCCAACTTCAATATAACCAGTCCAAGCCCCAAGAAAATAAGGGTAATGGGAAGATGAAGAAGTAAACTTGAAAGTGGTGTGACTTCCACAAAATCCCTTGCCACACTACCCATGAATGTCACTTGAAATATTAATTTTTGGGTGATATCAAAGAACAATATGTGAACCCCAACTCAAAATATAATTTAGAAAAGAATAAAAGGAAATATATCATCAATGTAGAACCCATTGCTACCATCACAGCCAAAACTATCCAACCAGAAGACCTTTTTATTTGGAATCATCTGGTATTTGGAAATTTATGTGGTGTATAAGGAGGTTTCCCTCTTGAAGAGGATTATTATCTGAAATTATCTCTTTTTCAAGGCGTTGATTACTTATTCTAAGGTTTTTTTATGCTATTTTGATATTTGGTTCTTAACATTTGGTCAAAGCTCAAGGTCTTGGGGTTTCACTGCTACATCTGAGACACCTTATAATTTTCTCTTTAACATTCTTTCTACGATGTTTCAGAAGGAACCCCTTGGACGATATTTAGTATATGGATCAAGGTATGTGGGGTTCAAATTTTAGCTCTCGAGGCCTTATAATTTCTGATATATATCTTGTGTAAGATAGGGTTATGGAATCATCCTGAATTTAGTCATCACGAAATTGTCGCTATAAAATGATTTATGTGATGTTTCATACCATGAAACCTGGAGGCTATTCACAGAAATTATCAAGGTATCCTTAATAAAAATTTAATCTTTTGGGTCATCCTACATTTGTAGATACACCCTGTGTAAGATAGGGTATTTGACTAGTCATTTTAACTAGTCTCAAACATGTGTTCCAGGTAAAAAAACAATGTCTTCTTCAGTGAGTATCATAATTAAGTGAGACTAGTTGCATTGGATAGTGGACAGTCTGTAGTATTTAGGGTGAAAGTTTCAGAATCAAATATCGGATATTGTACTCTTGGAACTCTTTACCAGTACACTCTCCTGGAAGGGACAAAAATCATCAAGGTGTGGGGAAGTTACCATAACTTCCACTTGTCATATCCAATTTTGATCGAAACTATGGAATTGCAGAGAAGACATATCAGATAACTACAAAAAAAATATTCAGACCTAGAAGGGCCGAAATTTTGGAGATACAACAGAATAAATATAGTCTAGTCGAACCACCTCGAAATCAAGGTTTAAAAGTGATACTTGGCCAACATTCCACCAAAAAAGGGAACTTCTACAGCAAATAATCCTACAGACGGTCCTACTTGGACTCTTGATGAAGGTAAATAAATGCATAGGGACATAAATTATTTTCAAAAGAAGATAGTTGTAACGAACCTCCTCGTTACGACGACCAACCTCTTAACAAGTGCAATTTTTTTTCTTTTATATATATTGTGTGTGCGCATGTGTACAAGGGTAATAAACACATTTGACTCTGCGTCGCCACCCGATGACGAATAAGACACATACAACGAAAAACACAACATGATGACCTAAGACGCACATCAAGTATCTACATGCATTAAACGACAATCAATCGACTATAAATAATATTGACTACCCGCCCATCCTACCCTGCAATGGTTAGGACCTCCAAGACACATAAGCAATGCTCAAGCCTAGGTTCCCATCGATTTTAACCATTTAAGGTCTCAGGGCTGGCGACTATTCTGAGGAACATGGAGGTGTCTACATCCCGCCCGACACAAGCAGACCAAGCACATTACAAGTTTACATCCCAATCCCACATTAATTAAAAAGGAACAACCGCACCCTTAACAGGAAACATAAGCAAACGACTTTGCCACTATCCCGATTAATCGTCGAGTCAAGCTAGTCATAAATGTAGTCTATGTTAATCATCTAGCACGAGCCCACTTAACAGGTCTAAATGCAAATATCATTAAGGTATAATCCTTAAAACAATTCATTGGCGAAAATTTTACATTACAAGTGTTGTCAGAGTACCATCCAATTCAGTTGCCTTAAATATTATTATTATTATTATTATTATTTGTCGCGACCTGACACTTCGTTATGACGACAAGCCTCACGTAATAAGTGCAGTAATAGAATTTGCTTATTGGAAAATAATTTCTATTTTTAATAAACATATTATAATTAGGAGATATATTTATAATCTCTTTATATATTTTTTCAACAATAAATGTAAAAGTAAAATTCATAACTCTCCACGAGACAACACCAATAATTAGTTACTAAAAGGAAATTTAGCATTTAATAAATATTTTATATTTATCCTTATAATCTTGTTTTTACTAAAATAATATAAGATTAAGAACATACTCCATTACACCAAATTCCTTTCCTACACGGTCCTTCATATCTTATGGTAATCTTAACTACTTGGTTTTATTAATAGAATAAGAACACGCCCTAACTCACCAAACTTTTCATACAAGGTCCTTCATATCCTTGTATTAATTGCATGCCTAGTTATATTATTAAAATTCTACAAAAACTTAACTACAATAACTATATAGTTTTATTTAATATTTTGTTGTTTACCTTCCTTGTTTTAATCTTTACATTCATTTCTAAAGTATAATTTCAATTCTCAGGACTATCTCTAGAGGTATTATTTTTATAAAAGGGTTAAATATGAACATCCTCTGTTAAGGTATTATTATTAATAATATAAATGTAACTTATTCCATTTCTTATTTATATTACTTTCAAGTAATTAGATTTTCAACACTTATGTCATTGGGATACTTTTATTTCTACCATAATCAGATATCCCAATGGAATTGTAAAAGTTTATTGATTCAATTATGTTTACTTATTTTATATGTTATCTTAGTATGTCACAAGATAATAATTGTTTTTATCACTATAACTACAATCATTTATGTAATTGTTTA
>ML780582.1:245567-259915 GCA_009831015.1 Picea engelmannii
GTTCAGGGGGGACTCCCTTATTGGTTGGTTTCACTGATTCAGATTGGGCTGGCAACCCCGATGATCGGAAGTCTACTGCAGGTTATGTTTTCAGCCTTGGTTCAGGACCTGTCACTTGGGCCTGTAAGAAACAACAGGCTATTTCACTTTCTTCAACAGAAGCAGAGTACCGAGCAACGGTAAATGCAAGTCATGAAGCCCTATGGCTTCGACAAATCCTTTCAGAGTTTGGAGTCCAGCACCAGCATCCGACCAGACTTTGGTTTGACAATCAAAGTGCCATCAAGCTTGCCAAAGACCCAATTCAACATGAGCGTAGCAAACACATCGAGCTACACATGCACTTCATCAGAAATCTTATTCATGATCAAGTTATTGAAGTGCTCTTTTGCCCTACATAAGATCAAGTTGCAGACATTTTTACAAAGTCTCTTACAGAAGCGAAGTTTTCCAAACTTCGATCTATGTTAGGAGTTCAGGAAGCTATCATTAAGGGGGGATAGGCTCTAATGCCTCCTTCCTTCTCCTATTGTGTCATTATTGTAAATCCTTCAATCCTATCCCAAGTTGTTCTTAAGGGGGGATGTTAGGATATTTAGACACTTAGGAGTTAGTTAAGATCTACTTGGTCTAATATGTCATTAGGTAAAAGTGTGTTTCTTTAGTATGCATTTGTAGTTAGGAAATCCGACGGTCATGATATGTTCCCGACATAGAGTGATCCGACGGTTCATACTCTCCTTGATCTTAACGGCCATGGATCTGTGGCTTAACACCCGATTGGTCCATGATCTCTATTTAAAGAGCATGGAGGGTCATTTGCCGATGATCGATTGTGAGAAACTCTCTTGTAAAATCTCTCTGTAATATTTTTCTTTGCATTAATAAACTGCTCCAAGTGGTCGCGTTGGCTGGGGCCGTGGATGTTTCCCCGTAGGGTTTTTACCACGTGAAAACATCAGTGTGTTGATCTTTGATCTGGTTATGTGAGCAGTTACTGAAGGTGTTCGTCCTCTGTTGGAATACTTGTGTTGTCGAACAGTGTGCTGGGATCGGAATTTCGTCGGTAAATGTATTGTATGTACAGATTGATAGCAACCCACTTTATTTTTCTCTATCCTAGCTGATTGTTTGATCAGTGTCCTCCTCACTTAATGGTAAAATGGAATGGTGTGGCTATCTTGTAAAGGCGGACCTGGTTTTGCCTTCCCTTCTATAGAAAAAAAAAATACCCTGAAATTTCTTATCGGTTTTACCACTTTAGTATTTCTGAAATTTTTGCCTAGGTAGCAATTATCAGAAACAACAAGATAACTTAAATCAGGTCTGGTTGCACTTAGAGTTCCTTAAACCTCCTTCAATTTCTTAAACCTCAATTAATTGGTTCACACAGCCTTTACTGTAGCACGATTTTTGGAGGGCCATGGGAGAACTTCTCATCCCTGTTGATCGTACAGACATTCACCTTTAACTCTGTGTTTTTCCTTATTTTATTTTGTGTTGGCATCTTCCTTATTGACTGTGGGGGCGATCGATTCAGTGGGCATTTTTATTTCTTTGTGGGCAAATCTCATTCTCTGTGGGCATTTTTATTTATCTGTGGGTGTTCAATTTCACAGTGGGCGTTTAACCTTTCAGCCATGACATTTTTACCTTCTGTTGGTGCATTTACATTCTGTGGGCGTTATATCTTACTGTGGTTATTGTATTGTTGTCGGCGTTGTTTTAATGTGGGCATTTATAGGTGACTATGGGCGTTTACTTCTGATTGGGGAGGGGTGTTTTAATTTATGATTATCATCCAGCTTTCTTAGCTCAGTTGGTGGAGTGCGTGGCTATTAACCATGTGGTCGCTGGTTCTATTCCTACAGACGAAAAATATGTATTGAAGCAGTTTTTCCTTCTTTTTAGCTCTGCGTTTTATTTTCTTTTGGGTTGTAATTCGCTAACCTTACATTTGACCACTTGATCTGATTTGGTCCTTTTTTTATCTCTGCAATGCGTTGTGTCTCTCAACCAAATGGGGAAAAGTGACCCACGCAATTTCGATCGTTGATCGCTGCATTTTCGTGTTACTTCTCTTGCACTTGCATGATGTTTCTCTATGGATTGGGGGCGGATACCCACCTGGTTTCCAATCACCCTGATCCCTGCGACTTCAATATCCACAACACCTTATTTAAAAGACATTGTTCACCGAACTTAAATGGCCACGTTTCCATAGATGCATAACAGGATTGACAGATAGAATTTTAGGGTTACGTACTGCCAACGCCCCTTCATTTTTTTCACCTACTTTTACCTGCCAGCTTCCTCATTTAACTTAATCTGAGTTTTGATAGTACTGACTCGGTCTCTTGTGGTGAGATTCCCAGCGAATGGATAATACTTTGTACAACGATTTGGTTGTATGCGTTCCAAATACAAAAACAAATTTACAGGATCGTAAAATTAATTCAGGAGTGGCAATGATTGCCGACAAAATTTCCTAGAGTTAGCATCCTCTTAGTAGAGATTTTATCCCCTTAATTATGCCGGACTGAACAATGAATTTAAATGAGGAAGGGCAGTGATTGCTGGCAGAATTATCAATATTTAGCATTTGATAGAATTATTATTTGACAGAATTAGTATTGCTGGCAGAATTTAACTTGTATTTGACAACAATGATAGCATGCCAGCGGTTTTGTCTGAAGTAATTATGTCTGCGTCTCTCCCTGGGTCAATCTTCATATATGATTTCCTTTTATTTGCATCCCTGCTAATAAATTAAATGTTATGACAGTTTTAATTTTTGCCAGTTATGTTAGCGCTTAACGATTTAATGATAATGGACAACATTTACCTTTAGATTTTACTCCACGTAATTACTCCCCGAGTGTATTAATGGACAGCTAGTTGCTCCACGAAATTCCCGTCAGGCCTGATTTAGAAGGTACGCCTTAATGACAGCGATTATATTCTTGTCGAGCTTACCTTCTTGCTTTCTTTTGGGTTAGTTGATGAGTATTGATGTTTAAGCCATTGTTAGTTTGAATTACAATGCTATGAATTTCTTTACAATCCAATTTACAATATGTATTCCATTGATTTTAATTTATTATGGAAAACATCGAATAATTTATTTCCAATGTTTAGTAATGAGAAGCCTTTATTAGTTCGAATTACAATGCTATGAATTTCTTTACAATCCGATTTACAATATGTATTCTGTTTGATTTTAATTTATTATGGTAAAACATCGAATAATTTATTTCCAATGTTTAGTAATGAGAAGCCAATCTTAGTTTAAATTACAATACTATTCTATTTAGAAAAGTAAATACATGGTTATTTATGGTTAGGCTTTTGGTAGTTCTGTTGTTATTAATATCAACAAAAGGTAAAGTCATCACTATTTTAATTGCACTGATGATGTGATGTAGAAGGCGATGATGTGGTTATGTTATGGTGATGTTATGGTAATTTCATTATGATTCAGTAAACAGGGATTTGCAATTAATTAACGTACATTGTTTAAGACTAGGTTGGTAACTCGTCGCTTAATGGAAAACAAATGGAGTAATTGGTCTATGACTGATGTCTTTGAGTCTCAATAGTGGTTGGTCGATGTCAGAGTCCTTCTAACTTGTGTCTTCCATAGAGGTCGCGATTGCCCTTGATTTTGTAGTACTGGGTTGTCTTGTGTCGCTTGGTCTGCTTGTGTCGGGCGGGATGTAGACACCTCCATGTAGCCTAGTATATAAGTCGGTGTGTGTAATTATTTTGTGTAAATAATATTGTGCCGTATCAAGAGTCTCGGGCCCTTTAAAGGAAGGGTTTCCACTCTTGCGACACACCTGACAGAGATTACTAGTTTCTGCCTGAGCAGTCGGCCAGGAGCCTATCTGACCTTCTCTCTCTCCGGAGCAGAGAACTAAGATTAAAGTCCCTGCTTTCTTGTGTAGAAATAGTAAAATCTACTACTACGGATTCTTCCTTCTGTGTTCGACTGTGCATAACCCAGTATGTCGTTAAATGTTTGATTTGTGCACCTTATGGCTATGGTCGTTAATGCTTGCAGTTACTTGTTGTGCGCCTTATATCTATGATTGTTAATGCTTGCAGTTACTTGTTGAGCACCTTGTGTATTCTTGTTGTGATCATCGTGGTTGCGTCTTTTTAGTTGTCGGGTGGTGATGTAGAGTCAAGTGTGTTTGTTTCCCTTCTACACACGCGCACACACCTTAAACAAAAATATAAAAAAAAGGGAAAAAAATTTGCACCTGTTATCAGAGTTGTTGTCGTAACGAGGAGGGTCATTTCATATGGTATTAGAGCGGGTTCGACCCACGACTTGGGATTCGCTACAGATTTTGTTGACATGATTTGATTTTATTATACTATTGTTGATCAAGTTGATTGTGTGCATGTAGGTAATCATGGTTAGAGGACGCCGCGGAGGCAGACGAAGGGGTGCTAGGGGAGGAGGCGCGACGCCTCCAATAGCATCCACGCCTGAGGGGTCTAACCCCCAGGGAGGCGAGCAGGTTCTCGGGCAGGAGTAGATAGTGGTTGGCGATGTTGTTGGGATGATGAGATCTTTTCAGTGCATGTCTGAGGCACTGATCAGCCGATTGGACAGAGACGAGGCCAGGGTGACAACACCCGCTGAGGTTCCGTCGCGCGCACCGGCTGTTACAGGTAGCATTCACCGTGAACTCGAGAAGGTTAAATTTCTCGAGTTCTTTGGTGCCCCGGATGGCGCCGCCGCTGAGGTATGGTTGGAGAATATGGCGATGTGTTTTTCACTTCGCGATTATACCTCCAACATGAAGGTCCGCATGGCAGTCTTCCAACTGAAGGGGAGCATTCTACTATGGTGGAAGACGCTCCTGTCGTAGCTGAACATGGCCATTGAAGACGTGTCATGGGAACTGTTTGAGGAACAGTTTTGAGAGAGGTACCTTTCAGAAGAATTAATTGAGCGTCAACTCAATCAGTTCAACACATTACGACATGGAGGTCGTACGGTGCCCGAGTACAAGGCACGTTTCATGGAGCTGCTTCGGTATGCTCCACACCTTAACATAGAGAAACTCAAGGTCAACCGGTTCATGTTTGGCCTTAACGGTAGCCTGCGTGCAAAGGTTAGGATCTTGATGCCTCAAACCTTGCACGACGCTGTCCAAAAGGCCCTCATAGCAGAGGAGGAGCTTTTCAGTGGGGGTCAGACTAGGACTCCAGCGAGACCCGCAGGGTAGGGTTCATATGGTACACCGCAACATCAGACACCAACGAGGCATACACCGGGATATCATGGTTTCCAGAGAGGATCCACTTTCACTACACCCCGACGACTGTCGCCTTAGTAGCAAACACCTTATCGGGGACCACAACACCAGCAACAACGTCGCCTGCAGCAACAGTTTAGGCCTGTTCAGCAGAACAGACCAGGGTTCCAGGGTAGTGGGCTGTCATCTTCTACTTCAGGTACCAGGACTACTGGGCCGAAGAAGGGGTGTTGGACGTGTGGGGAGCCATACTACCAGCGCGACTGTCCTGTGGAGAGGACTAGAGTTTTCGGATCAGCCGGACCCACTACAGTGGGAGATGTGGGAAAGGCCCATCAGATTTATGCGGCGGTGAATAACCGCCAGGCAGAGCACCAGTCGACTGTGCTCGAGATGACAAGTACTATCGCTGACCAGACCCTTAGTATTTTGATAGACCCAGGTGCTACTGAGAGTTTCATTTCTGGTGCAACGCTAAAAAGGATTAAGGTAAAGGCAGTCGAACAGGACGAGTTTAGCTTCGTAGAGATGGATTTTGGAGCCAAATAGAAGGTTCGAGGAAAGGTTACTAGCTGTGCCCTTAACCTGGGAGATTTTTTCACGACGGTCAACTTGTATGTCACGATCTTAGGATCTTATGATGTCATGATTGGTATGGATTGGTTGGAATCGTGTGAGGCGATACTCAACTGTAAGACGAAACGGTTGATCTTGGTCGATGATGAAGGACAGAGACGTGTGATTGTAGGACAGAACCAGGGAGTATCCCTGAGGTTCATCTCTTCCTTACAACTATGGAAGAGCATGCGCAAGGGGTGTAAGATTTATGCAATCCTCGTGCTAAACGAAAGGGGAGTAGCAGAAGGTCTAGAACACCTTCCGGTGGTGAAAGATTTTGCGGACGTATTTCCAGAGGAGTTTCCTGGGATGCCACCGGAAAGGGAACTAGAGTTTACCATAGACCTGAAACCAGGGACCGAACCGATAGGAAGAGAGCCTTATCGAATGTTGACCCCAGAGTTGCAAGAGCTGAAAATGCAACTGAAGGAGTTGTTGGACCTAGGACTGATACGTCCTAGTGTGTCACCATGGGGTGCACCTGTTATTTTTATTCGGAAGAAGGATGGATCGTGGAGGCTTTTCATCGACTATCGTCAACTGAACAAGGCTACGATCAAGAATCAGTATCCCTTACCAAGAATTGATGATCTGTTCGATCAAATGAAGGGTGCGATGGTGTTCTCCAAGATCAATTTGCGATCAGGGTATCACGAGTTACGAATCAAGGAGGATGACATCCCTAAGATCGCCTTTAAGATGAGATTTGGACATTATGATATTTGGACATTACGACGGAGGAGCATGACGAGCACTTGCGCTTGGTACTACAGTGTCTACGAGAGCAAAAATTGTATGGGAAGTTGTCCAAATGCTCTTTTTATCAATCGAGGATTCACTACTTAGGGCATGTCATCTCCGGTGAAGGTATCTCTATGGATCCAACCAAGGTTGAGGCTATTATGGAATGGCCTGCGCCGACGAATTTCACAGAAGTGCGTAGTTTTATGGGTTTAGCAGGATACTATCGACGGTTTGTCGAGGGCTTTTCAAAGATAGCAAATCCGATCATGGAATTGCAGAAGAAAAATAAGAAGTTTGTTTGGACTAAGAAATGCACGGAAGCATTTCGGAGGCTTAAAGAGTTGTTGACAATAGCGCCGATACTAAAAGTCCCTGAGATGGACGCAGACTTCTTGGTATGCACTAACACATCCAAGGAAGGTTTAGGCAGAGTCTTGATGCAAGACGGACGAGTGATTGCTTACATTTCGAGGAAACCGAGAAGGCATGAGGAGAACTATGCAACGCACGATTTGGATCTATTAGCCATCGTATATACCTTGAAGGTTTAGAGACACTACCTTGTTGGACGAAAATTTGAATTAAGGACTGATCATTGTGGACTACAACACATTTTTACGCAAAGCAACCTGAACGCGTGACAACGGCGTTGGTCAGAATTTCTTAGCAAGTACGACTTCGAGATTACTTACATAAAGGGAACAGTGAACCGAGTGGCAGATGCTTTGAGTCGGAGGCCACGCATATTTTCGGTGTTGCCTCTTCAGATGAATCTACATGAGAATATTCTCACTTTACAGCGTGACGATGACTAGTACAAAGAAGTCGAGGATTTTATCAGACAAAACACAATGATGGCACCAYGATATGAGGTATTTTATTTTGATAGCGATGGGTTATTKAGGTTTAGAGGTCGGATTTATGTACCGCCTAATGACAAGTTGAGGATGTTGATCCTGAGCGAGGCTCATAGAGCAGTTTACATGGCTCACCCAGGAGTTACGAAGATGAGGGTAGACCTTAAACCCTTATTCTTCTGGAAGGGAATGAAGGCCGACATAGTCAACTTTGTGGCTAGATGTCTAGAGTGTCAGCAGGTAAAGGCTGAACATAGACACCCGGCAGGATTACTTCAACCACATGCCATTCTGGAATCGAAATGGGAAGTTATTTCGATGGATTTTATTGTTTGATTGCCACTGACGGTAAGGAGACACGACTCAATTTTTGTAGTAGTAGACAATATGATGAAGAGTGCTCACTTTATTCCTGTGCGTACGACGTATCAGGCACCTGACATAGCGAGAGTTTTCATAAGTGAGATTGTGAGGCTGCATGGCGTGCCTAAAAATATTATATCCGATCGAGGATCGGTGTTTACTAGACGATTTTGGACGAGTTTCCAAGAGGCCTTGGGAACCCAACTTAATTTTAGTACTGCGTATCACCCAGAGAATGATGGACAGACAGAATGAATGAACCAAACCTTGGAAGACATGTTGCGCATGTACATGATGGACCAACAAAAGCATTGGGAGGAGTTCTTGCCTCTAGTAGAGTTCTCTTACAACAACAGTTACTAGAGCACCATTAAGATGGGGCCTTTTGATTTTCTTTATGGGCGACCGTGTCGGACGCCCTTGAGTTGGGATCGGCTTGAGGATAGAGTCCTGGTGGGACCAGAAGTGATCCAAGAAATGGAAGAACAAATGAAAACCATAAGACAAAGTATTAAAGAAGCGCAATATCGACAGAAGAGTTATGCCAATGCACACCGAGTTGACCGTAGTTATGAGGTCGGCGATCGAGTCTTCTTGCGGGTTAAACCACATAAGAGTTCGATCAAGTTTGGAAAAGGAGATAAACTCTCTCCTAGGTTCGTGGGACCTTTCAAAATTGTGGAGAGAAAGGGGCACGTGGCCTATCGACTAGCCTTGCTTGATTCTTTCAGGCATATGCACGATGTATTTCATGTATCTGTTTTGAGACATTATATTAGTGATCCTACACACATGACTGACATGAGTTCCTTGCAGGTATCGGACGAGGGAGTGCTCATGGCTGAGCCATTCCGCATTTTAGATCATCACATTCGACAGTTACAATGTCGAACGGTAGACCAGGTCAAGGTCCATTGGGACAGTTATAGTCCGCACTCGACGACCTGGGAGAACACATATGATATGCACCAACAGTTTCCATTTATGTTTGATAGATAGACTTATGATACTGTGGTACTTGTATTTCGGCATATATACTGAGAAAATTCGGGACGAAGTTTAGACCAAGAGGGGGTGTATGTAACATCCCGCTCTGGCACAGTGAGAAAACTTATTCTTTGAGGACACTTACTCGCAAGTGATCTGGACTTTTATGATGTTAAAACATTTATCCTTGATTCTGATGCGTTATGATAGATGACATGATGTTTATTGCTTTGACGTAGATAGGTGCTATTGACTTAGTTTTATTGAGTATGAAGGGTTTTGGACCTTGAGGATGCAGAGGCATCGGAGGAACCCCCTTGGACTCCAGATTGAGTCAGGGAGTGTGCTATTTGGGTTGATTTATTTACTGTGATATTTCATTGATTTGATGATATGATGTTGACATGTTCTGACACGATTGTTGATGATGTAGGATGATGATAGCTTGCCAACCAGACTCACATATGGAGTAAAGGGGCCACACACGATTTCCAGAGAGGTTGAGGGAGAGGTGTGAATAGCAGCCCTGCCACAGCCTACTAGCACTCCCGCCGTGGTTCGAACTGTAGGTTAACGATTACCTAGTTCGAGAGGATCCATGATGTCGTGAGGGCAGACTGTGAGAGTCGCTCACGATGATTCTAAGGGGCACGCAATAATGTGGGGGCCTTATTCCTTAGAGCCCTTAGTCTCCCACAAGTTCACATGGTGGAGTGTTGACTCCAGGGGTTATAGATGTCTACCAATCAGTCAAGTTGGCGAGTGGCACCCTTGGAGCACGTGGTGCATCCTAAAGGGAACGTCACACAAAAGAACCACAAGAAGCGAGTGGCACCCTTGGAGCATGTGGTGCATCCTGAAGGGCACGTCGCGCAAAAGAAACAAATGAGGCGAGTGGCACCCTTGGAGCACGTAGTGTGTCCTGAAGGGCACGTCGCGTTGATGATGATGAATAAATGAACCTAGGTGGCCCTAAGACTTTAACTCCTTAAGAAATCTTTAAACAACTTCCCTAACCAAGTGTCGCCCAGTTCAGAATCTAAGTCCTAAGTCTAAAACTTTTCTAGGGTAAAAATTTAGTCTAACCTTAAGAAAAGACCCTAGAATAAAAATAACAATTTAAACAAAAACCCACTTAAGTAATAGTTGGGTCTTCATAAAATTCTTGGGGTAAATGAAAAGAGTAAGAATTAAATTAAAACTAATGGTTTTAAAATTTTACAAAGAAGAAATTATTTCCTAATTTGTGAAAGTACAAAAGATATTAAATAAATAATAAATGGGAAAGATTTAATAGCGCAACTGCCATTTTGGGCTTTAATAAAAAGGGGAAAGAAGGGAATAATAAGAATTAGGAAACTAAGTAATGGAGGAAACTTAATAAAGGAAAGATGGGAACTTATGGTAAAAAGCAAGGTCAACATAGTAAGGAATGTGCATTTAAGAACCTGCTAATCTGAGCTAATTTAGTAACATCTTCTTTTTAGGAAAGTATTTAAAACATGTAAGGGGATCTAGGAACACCTAGGAGTAAATTTAGGAGCAACTCTAGGTGGGTGAGGGATTTGAGACAATTAATAAATTTAACGAAAATATTTATTGGAGAAAAGAGGGGGATGGACAACACTTGTGTGATGGAGAATATTTTGAATATTTTATTGAAACTTAATTTAAAATGTGAATTAGGAAAGTTGGTGGGTCTCAAAACTCTATAAAAGAAAAGGGATATGAGGAAGAAAGAGAGGGGCTATTAGCGTAACGTTACGCTGCCAGATTTGTGACTTGACTGATTGCTTGTGAGGAGTTGGGATTTTCCAGCTCGGATAGGAGTGGTAGCTCAGCCTTGCGAGGCGATATGGGAAGCTAGATCTACCATCTGGACTGTGTGTGGCCCCTTTGCAGCTCGGGGGGCTAAGGGGGAAGAAGAGTACCCTTAGCGATTGGCTGGGAGGTACCGGTGTAGTCTCTACGGTCGGCGAGCGGGAGCGGCATGGAGCAGGAGCAACACGGAGCGCAGGGTCATCATTCGAGGTGGGAGAAAAGGCCACGGTACGTTCTCAAATTTGTAGAATAGATTGCATTATGACGTATGTTGGGATCGGAATTTCGTCGTTAAATGTATTGTATGTACAGATTGATAGCAACCCACTTTATTTTTCTCTATCCTAGCTGATTGTTTGACTGGTTTCCTCCTCACTTAATGGTAAAATGGAATGGTGTGGCTGTCTTGTAAAGGCGGACCTGGTTTTGCCTTCCCTGCTATAGAAAAAAAAAATACCCTGAAATTTCTTATGAATTTTACCACTTTAGTATTTTTGAAATTTTGGCCTAGGTAGCAATTATCAGAACCATCAAGATAACTTAAATCAGGTCTGGTTGCACTTAGAGTTCCTTAAACCTCCTTCAATTTCTTAAACCTCAATTAATTGGTTCACACAGCCTTTACTATAGCACAATTTTTGGAGGGCCATGGGAGAACTTCTCATCCCTGTTGATGGTACAGACGTTCACCTTTAACTTTGCATTTTTCCTTATTTTATTTTTTGTTGGCGTCTTCCTTATTGACTGTGGGGGTGATCGATTCTGTGGGCGTTTTTATTTCTCTGTGGGTGAATCTCATTCTCTGTGGGAATTTTTATTTATCTGTGGGCATTCAATTTCACAGTGGGAGTTTAACCTTTCAGCCATGACGTTTTTACCTTATGTTGGTGCATTTACATTCTGTGGGCATTACATCTTACTGTGGTTATTGTATTGTTGTCGGCGTTGTTTTAATGTGGGAATTTATAGGCGACTGTGGGCGTTTACTTATGATTGAGGGGGGGGCGTTTTAATTTATGATTATCATCCAGATTTCTTAGCTCAGATGGTGGAGCACGTGGCTGTTAACCATGTGGTCGCTGGTTCTATTCCCACAGACGACGAATTTGTATTGAAGCAGTTTTTCCTTCTTTTTAGCTATGCGTTTTATTTTTTTGGGTTGTAATTCGCTAACCATAGATTTGACCACTTGATTTGATTTGGTCCTTTTTTTATCTTTGCAATGCATTGTGTCTCTCAGGGAAATGGGGGAAAGTGAACCACGTGATTTCGATCATCGATCGCTACATTTTCATGTTACTGCTCTTGCACTTGCGTGATGTTTCTCTGTGGATTGGGGGCAGATACCCACCCGGTTTCCAATCACCCTGATCCCTGCGACTTCAATAGCCACAACACCTTATTTAAAAGACATTGTTCACCGAACTTAAATGACAATGTTTCCATAGATGCATAACAGGATTGATAGATAGAATTTTAGGGTTACGTATTGCCAACGCCCCTTCATTTTTTTCACCTGTTTTTACCTGCCAGCTTCCTCATTTAACTTACTCTGAGTTTTGATAGTACTGACTCGGTCTCTTGTGGTGAGAGTCCCAGCGAATGGGTAATCCTTTGTACAACGATTTGGTTGTATGCGTTCTAGTTACAAATTTTTTTTTACAGTATCGTAAAATTAATTCAGGAGTGGCAATGATTGCCGACAGAACCACCTAGATTTAGCATCCTATTAGTAGTGATTTTATCCCCTTAATTATGTCGGACTGAACAATGAATTTAAATGAGGAAGGGCAGTGATTGCTGGCAGAATTATCCATATTTAGCATTTGAAAGAATTAGTATTGCTAGCAGAATTTAACTTGTATTTGACAGCAATGATAGCATGCCAGCGGTTTGGTCTGAAGTAATTATGTCTGCGTCTCTCCCTGGGTCAATCTTCATATATGATTTCCTTTTATTTGCATCCCCGCTAATAAATTAAATGTTATGACAATTTTAATTTTTGCTAGTTATGTTAGCGCTCAACGATTTAATGATAATGGACAATGTTTACCTTTAGATTTTACTCCATGTAATTACTCCCCGAGTTTATTAATGGACATCTTGTTGCTCCATGAAATTCTTGTCAGGCCTGATTTAGAAGGTACGCCTTAATGACAACAATTATATTCTTGTCAAGCTTACCTTCTTGCTTTCTTTTGGGTTAGTTGATAAGTATTGATGTTTAAGCCGTTGTTAGTTTTAATTACAATGCTATGAATTTCTTTACAATCCGATTTACAATATGTATTCCATTAATTTTAATTTATTATGGTAAAACATCGAATAATTTATTTCCAATGTTTAGTAATGAGAAGCCTTTATTAGTTCGAATTACAATGCTATGAATTTCTTTACAATCTGGTTTACAATATGTATTCCATTTTATTTTAATTTATTATGGTAAAACATCGAGTAATTTATTTCCAATGTTTAGTAATGAGAAGCCAATCTTAGTTTAAATTACAATACTATTCTATTTAGAAAAGTAAATACATGGTTATTTATGGTTAGGCTTTTGGTAGTTCTGTTGTTATTAATATGAACAAAAGGTAAAGTCATCACTATTTTAATTACACTGATGATGTGATGTAGAAGGCGATGATGTGTTTATGTTATGGTAATTTCATTATTATTCAGTAAACAAGGATTTGCAATTAATTAACGTACATTGTTTAAGACTGGGTTGGTAAGTCGTCGCTTAATGGAAAACAAATGGAGTAATTGGTCTATGACTTATGTCTTTGAGTCTCAATAGTGGTTGGTCGATGTACGAGTCCTTATAACTTGCGTCTTCCATAGAGGTCATGATTGCCCTTGATTTTGTAGTACTGGGTTGTCTTGCATCGCTTGGTTTGCTTGTGTCGGGCGAGATGTAAACACCTCCATGTAGCCTAGTATATAAGTCGGTGTGTGTGATTATTTTTTGTAAAGAATCCTGTGCCGTATCAAGAGTCTCGGTCCCTTTAAAGGCAGGGTTTCCACTCTTGCGACACAACTGACGGAGATTACTAGTTTATGCCTGAGCAGTCGGCCAGGAGCCTATCTGACCTTCTCTCTCTCCGGAGCAGAGAACTAAGATTAAACGCCCTACTTTCCTGTGCAGAAATAGTAAAATCTACTACTATGGATTCTTCCTTCTGTGTTCGACTGTGCATAACCCAATATGTCATTAAATGTTTGTGTTGTGCACCTTATGGCTATGGTCATTAATGCTTGCAGTTACTTGTTGTGCGCCTTATATCTATGGTCGTTAATTCTTGCAGTTACTTGTTGAGAGCCTTGTGTCTTATTGTTGTGATCATCATGTTTTCATCTTGTTAGTCATCGGGTGGCGACGTAGAGTCAAGTTGTAATGACCCCTTCGTTATGTCTATGAATAGCGAAGTTCAATAGGAATTTTTTTTTTTTTTCTTTTTTTCTTTTTAACAAATAAGAAATTAACAACATCACCTAATTCATATCAATGCAAAAACACATGACATCATAACTAAGGTGACACATGATCAGAATATAAACAAACTCTACAATATCATTACGGAACGAAATTGCAAACTATAATGCCAACCAATCTCATCATATTATCACCAATAACAATAATTTTGCCGAATATAAAACTGCTTTCTACTTCACCATTAAATCATAC
>ML780582.1:271367-310157 GCA_009831015.1 Picea engelmannii
ATCACTTGCGAGCAAGTGTCCTCAAAGAATAAGTTTTCTCAATGCGCCAGAGCAGGATGTTACAATAGTAACAATAGATGAACTACAAGGGATGATGGATTCAACTGAAGATATGTTGGAGGAAATACTGGATACTAAGATGGATGGTTTAAAAGGGATATCATGGAAGGATTGGAAAATTTCCTAATCAAGAGGCCACCTGAAAGTGAAAATGTATCCCATGAAATTCATGATGAGGACACAAGGAAGATGAATCAAGACTAGAGAAACTCCAACTTTGGTTTGAATACCAACCACCTTCCTAAGATCAATATGAGGAAGTTTGATGGAAAGGATCCAATCACATGGATACCAGATGGAGCAGTTCTTTGATATACATGATGTGCCACATACACAAAAGGTACGAATTTCTTCTTTATTTTTAGAAGCCAATCAATTTGTGTGGTATCTATTGATTTGTTATCGTAAATCACGTGTCACTTGGACAATTTTCACAGAATAAATGATAGCACACTATGAGGATACAAGGAGAAATACCTTCTTTATCCAATTGATAAATCTCAAGCAAAAGGGTTTAGAGGCAGAGCATATTGAGAAATTCCAAAGATTGATTATAAAGGTAACATATATTCCAAATGAGTACCTGATTGATGTATTCATAGGAACTTTAAAGGATAATGTTAAACATGAGGTTCTTCTTTGGGAATCCAAATCATTGGAGAATGCATTCAGGGTGGCAAGAAATGTTGAAAGTAAAAATATAGTTATGGCTACTAGAAGGGCCACTCCTAACATCTATTTAGAATATAATGTTCCTTCTTCTAAAACACCTCAACCTACAAGGTTGACACCTCAAAAATGGGAGGAAATAAAAGAAAAAGGTTTATGATTTGATTGTGAAAGTGAGTATAGTAAGGGATATAAGTGTGGTGAGAAGAAATTATTCTACATAGATTGTGAAGAGGAAGAAGAACAAGAACCATCTCAAGATGAAAATGTAGAAGAGATTTAATCTGAAGATTTGACTCCCACGATATCATGTAATGCATTGGCTAGAATTAACACTCCTCAAACCCTCAAGATCGAAGGATATATCAAAAATAAAAAGGTAATAGTCCTAATTTATTCTGGTAGTACTCATAATTTCATTCACTATAAATTAGCCAAGGATCTCAATTTATTTATATATCCAGTGCCAGAGTTTCAAGTAATGATTTAAAATGGAGGAACTATCAATTTCTTAGGAAAATTCCATAAGATTAATCTTACTATGGGGGAATATGTAATGAATATCCCAATGATTGATATACCCATGAGTGGTGTTGATGTCGTACTAGAAATCCAATGGTTACAATCAGTGGGAACAATGGATTTTAATTTTTAAGAACTTTTCATAACATTTTCATTAGAAGGAAAGAAAATTGAGTTAAGGGGTATCATAGGGAAACCCAATAAGGTGATAATCTCTAATGGCATGACAAAATTATTGAAAAAGGGGCATCATGGTGTAATTGTACAACTATTATCACTATATGTTCAAACATATAAGCCATCTATTCCTCTAGATCTCCAAGGGATCATTGATAAGAATTCCAAAGTATTTGAATATATTCCCAGAGATCTTCCACCCACTCGAAATAATGATCATATTATTCGCCTAATTTCTGGGAGTGTTCCTCCTAACATCAAGCCTTACAGATACCCTTATGCCTAGAAGAGTGAAATTGAGCGTATGGTTGAAGAAATGTTAGAGGTTGGCATTATTAGACCTAGACAAAGTTATTACTTTGCACCAGTGGTAATGGTACTCAAGAAAGAGGGCTCATGGCATATGTATCCATATAATAGAGAGCTCAACAAGATCATTATTAAAGACAAGTTTCTCATTCCCATCATTGATGAATTTCTTGATGAATTACATGGAACAATCTATTTCACAAAGTTGGATCTTTGCTCAGGGTATCATCAGATTATAATGAAGGAAGGAGATATCCCAAAAACAACATTCTGAACTCATGAAGGCCATTATAAACTTTTGGTCATTCCTTTTGGCCTTAAGAATGCACCTTCCACATTCCAAGGGTTGATGAATTTCATTTTCAAGCCCTTCCTTAAAAAATTTGTGTTAGTATTTTTTGATGATATACTAATCTATAGTAAGTCTTGGGAGGATCATGTTCGACATGTTTACAATGTGCCACAACTACTAAAGGAGAAACAACTATATGCCAAACCATCCAAATATTTCTTTGTGGTGAAGGAGGTAGATTATTTGGGTTATATTGTATCTCAGGAAGGTGGATCATATTGTGTCTCATGAAGGTGTCAAGGTAGACCCTAACAATATTAAGGCCATGATGGACTGGGAGATTCCCAAAACATTGAAGAATCTTAGAGGATGTTTGGGTTTGACAGGTTACTACTGCAAGTTTGTTCGGAAGTATGGAAGAATAACAACACCTTTAACGACATTAACTAAGAAGGATGCATTTTCAGGGACTCCATAGGAAACTCAAGATTTTGAACAACTTAAAGAGGCAATGTGCAAAGATCCTGTCTTGACCACACCAGACTTCACAAAAACCTTTATTATGGAATGTGATGCCTTGGGAAATGGCATTGATGTTTTTCTAAGGCAAGAAGGAAGGCCCCTTTCTTTTGAAATTCTACCACTCAAAGGAAAGGACTTACACAAATCCATTTATGAGAAGAAAATTATGGCAATACTACATGCATTGAAGAAATGACACCCTTACCTAATAGGTAGGCACTTCAAGGTCAAGAAATATCATGATAGTCTTAAATACTTCTTGGATCAAAGACTATCTTCGGAAAATTAACAAAAATGGATGACCAAGATGTTCGATTATGATTTTGAAATCATCTACAAAAAAGGGAAGCAAAATGTTGTGGCAGATCCACTCTCAAGAAAGGATGAAGATGTTGAGGCCTTTATCTATGATATCTCGATCATCCAACCCGATTGGATAATATAAGTAAGGGATGAATGGAAGAATGAAAAAAACATGTGGACTCTCATTCAAAGGTTGCAACATGATTCCAGTGCATCAGATACATTTACATGGAAATATGATTCACTATGGTACAAAAACTGCTTATATTTATGTAAGAACTCCAAACTCAAACAAAAGGTACTCTTGGAATCAGAGGCCTCTCTAGTTGGAGTGCACTTGGGATTTTTTAAAACATACCATAGGGTCAATAAGAATTTTTTTGGATGGCCTTAAAAATGATGTTCAAAGGTTTGTGGTAGAAGTTTTAGTTTTCCAACAAAATGAGGTGGAAAAAATTAATACCCCATATCTTTTACAACCATTATCCATCCCAAGTCAATGCTAGGATGATTTTTCCATGGATTTCATTACAGGGTTACCAAAGTCTGAAGGAAATAGTGTCATCATGGTGATTGTTGATAGACTGACCAAGTATGCACACTTTTGTGCACTCTCTCATCCTTTCAAAGCCAATATCATTTCCACTGCATTCATGGAGACAGTTTAAAAGCTACATGGAATCCCAAATATTATTGTAAGTGACAAAGATCCCATCTTCGCTGGATATTTTTGGACATAATTATTTTCTTGTTTGGGTACTCAATTGGCTCATAGCTCATCTTATCATCTTCAATATGATGGACAAACATAAATAGTGAACAAATGTCTAGAAGGCTACCTTCGTTGCTTTGTCTCTGATAAACAAACATAATGGTTCAAATGGTTACCCTTGGCAGAATGGTGGTATAACACTTCCTTTCATACTGCAATAAAAATGACACCATTTATGGCACTCTATGGATATCACCCACCTTCCATCACTTCTTATCTAAAATAAAACTCTAAGGTTCAAGCACTAGAAGATCACATCGAGCATCAACAACAAGTTCTCCAACTCTTAAAGGACAACCTAACCATGGCACAAAATAACATGAAACAAGCATATCAACATCCTAGTGAAAGAAGTTTTGAAGTAGGGGATTTGGTATTTTTAAGACTACAACCATACAAAAAGATTTCCCTCAAGAAATCTAAGAAGAATAATAAATTATCACCAAAGTACTATGGCCCTTATAAGGTGTTGAAAAATATTGGTACTATGGCATACAAATTGGATTTTCCTGTATCTTCACAGGTACACCCAATTTTCTATGTTTCATGCTTAAAGAAGGTTATAGGTGAAAATATCACAATTCAAACTATATTTCCAGAACTTGATGAGGAAGGAAAAATCATATCGTATCATGAGGCTATCACTGACACAGGAATTCTCCAGCCAAGGAATAGATCCATTTCAGAGCATCTCATTAAGTGGAGGAAACTACCTGTTGAAGATTCCACTTGGAAAAATGAGTCTTTTATACATAATCATCTATAATTAATCAAGAGTTGTAGACAAAATCCGTCTGAATGGGAGGGGAATGTTAATTCCTAAAGAGTGGCACATTACCCCTTAATTGAGACATATTACATTAGTAATGTTATTTTATTTATGTCGTCTTGGGTCCATTATTTTTAATTGTACCTCCTAGTCTCTTATATATACCAAGGAGACCTTTTCATTTGGAATCTGATATTTGGAAATGTATGTGGTGTATAAAGAGGTTAACCTCTCGAAGAGGCTTACTATCTAAAATTATCTCTTTGTTAAGGTGTTGAGTACTTATTCTGAGGTTTTTTTATTCTATTTTGATATTTGGTTCTTAACACCACTACATTTCATTGTTGATAGATAAATATAACAGAACCTAATATCAGTAGAGGTCGTAAAGAAGTTATTTTTGCCAACAAAACCACACCTATAACCATATAACATTGAGTGGCTTTGCTAGGTATTGTATCTCCTTGTCAGCTAGCAATTCCACCTGTCCAACGACATCAAGACCTTCAAGGATGAGGTATTGTGTGATGTTTCCCCATTGGAAGTTTTTGATATTCTTTAAGGCCATATATATATGTGGAAGAGTCATGTTGTTTATGAGTCTCAAACCCATAGTGTCAGTGTTACTCTAGTGGATCAACTCTACAAGGTACCAGAGGTATTTATGACTATTTTCACAGTAAAAAAATGCCACAAATTAATCTCTCATACCACAAAGTTTATCCTCTTCACAATCTGGTCAGAAGGTGAATATAAGGACACTGTGACGATTAAATTATTGGCCCAATAAAATTATATCTAGAAATAGTAGGTCAATAATATTTTATAACAGCACAAAGACATTCTTTCTTCACCTATGGGGGTTCCTCCTCACTTCCTAGTCAAGAAAAGCTATAACAAATCCCTTCATATCTCTAATGGACACATCCATTTTCTAGTGTGCTTGGGGTTCCAACCATTATCCCCCATTGATAAAGCTCCTCATGATGCATATTCATTGATAGAGACCTTCAACAATCATACCAAGGCATATCATGCAGCTAGATTGGTTGAATGGATCCAACCCCTCCAGCAACAGGTTCGTGACATCCTTCAGCAAGCTAAGCAGAACAACTTCTTCAGTAAGGAAAGCATCTTACCAAGGTTCATATTCAACAAAATATTCCCCATCTCCCATGGGAACTTGATGCAATGGGGACCATTTTTTCCTAAAGGGGGAGGAATGATCTAGGTGGATATTGGTGGCCACCCACCTATTCCACTGACACAAAACAAAGTTTTCCACCTTGGCAATTTTTCTATAGTTTTCCAGGTCTTGAACTTATAGGGCCATTTTGAGGGCCTAAACGATTTTTTCTATATACTAGTACATTCTAAATGTGTACTCCTTGGCTATACCTTTCTGCGGTATACCGAGCACCCCAAATGGAGATCATATGCAAACGTTATGTCCTAGAGAAGTTGATGTATCAACTACCCCCATCGGGGCCCACAAACCTTTTGGAGTTTCATCTTCGGGGGTTACATCGGGGCCTGCAAACCTTTTGGTGTTTCATCTTTTGGGATTAGGGTTTTATAATTAATTTTCTATGTAAAACATTCCTTTTGAGCCCCATTGTAGAGACATATTCTTGTGAATTCGTGTATCCATAAAATTGCTTCTCGAAGATAAACTACCACCATTCTAGTGAGTTCATTTCGCTCTACATTTTTGTATAGTTCCTGTACACTTTTTTCATTAATGAAAAATGTGTATTAATTTATTTATTTATTTCTTGAAATATCTTTGCATGTTTCCATGTTATATCTCTACCTTCATTTCGTTCTCAGGAAAATACAGATCACCTTCTCAATCTTCCAAGCTTCAACTTTTACTCATTGGCTAGAAGGTGTTCTCCGTACAACCCCATTGCAACTCAGGGCTCCTCGGGGAAGGACAATACCCACAGGAGTTGGTAGGGAGGTCAATTTATGTATCCATAAAAAATTGAGAATCTGACATAAAGACTTAAGAAAGGTTGACACAATTATTTTGGTAAATTTGACACAAGAACTTCAGTAGTTGATGCAAGGTTTCAACAATAATCATTGGTGACGGTAAAATCCATTAATTTAATTTTGAATTGCATTCCTTAATTATTATTGTTCTTAGCCATTTTATTTTTATTTGATATTTAGTTTTATTGAATATGTAACTGATAATCTAACTCTGTGGAGATTGTAAAATTATAAGTAGATGTCACTTCACAGTAAATAATTGAGTATTAATTTAAAGTTAGTAGATATTGTTTTAAAATAACTAGTTTAAGAAAACTTGTATTTTTTTTGCGAAAAAATGTAACCTTTATTCCATAGTATAAATTTTACAATCCATAGGTGTGAATGTGCTTCAGCAAACGTGTCTGCAAAAAAAAATTCTTCACATAGACACTACTTTTTTTCAGCATACAAAACCAGTGAAAGAAACACCATGATCTCCTCGTCTACCTTTATGAGCTCAAAATGAACTAATCAATATTACATATTAAAACTAAAAACATAACCGAATGGCGTAGAAAATAATATCATGTTTCTATCAGAAAGATAAATTCGACGATCACTATGGGAATTCACCCTCCCATTATTGTATTCCTTAAGAGGAAGCATATATTCATTCAAAGACAATGTCTTTTTTGATAGATGATTATCTTCAAAATTGTGCTCACGATATATATTTTTAAAATAAATTTCCCGAAATGTGGAAAAGACATTCTTTAAATTCAAACCGATGTTTAGCAATCCAAATATTCGATTATCTTGGAATGTTTCATCCAATCTATAACCATTTTGGAATCCTCATAGATTTGTAGGGAATCAATGTTGTGGGTTTTTGCACAATGCAGTAACTCAATTAGACCTTGGAACTCCACACAGTTATTCATACCAACACCCACATGCCCATTGCCCGAAATATAGAAGGTTTTTGTAAAGAAAATAATAAACTCAATTCCACATAGCCTATGCTTAGCTTGGAAAGCACCATCAAAGAAGCCAAAGTCCTTGGATTTATTAATCATCACTAAATATACTATCCCATCCTTCTATATTTTTGGCTTAATCTTATAGTACGGAAATAAATAAAATGACTATTTTACAACCGTAAATGTGAGCCAATTTTTTTCTGCAAATAGACTAGCATTCCTGGCCAGCCAAATTCCCTTGGAAACCAATATAGGCATAACCAAAAATGATTTCCATATAGAAGTAGTAAATAATTCCTCAAAACAAGATTCAATTGATTCCTTCTCCCATAACCGACCAAACCCTAAAAACACACAAATTTTATTCCAGACCAAGAAAGTATAAGGACAATACTGGAAACGATGTGAGATAGTACCCTAGGCCCCTTTGCATAAAAAACATAACCCGGGCCCATGTTTACCTAGTATATGAAAACTATCCCAAGTTAAGACCTTTCCCTTTAAAATGATCCAAAGGAATTAAATTCCTTTGGGAGGGTCCTTGATATTCCAAACTTTTTTATAACAATAAGGGAGAACAACTCCATCCATATATTCCAATACTTCATAACCTAACTTGGTCAAATATCGACCACCAGAGGTTTTATAAGCCCACACTAACGCATCCTCTTTATCATGCAACTTTATATGAGCTATTATCAATTATTGTAAAAATGTATTCCAATAATCAACCCAACTAGACTCCAGATTTAGGGAAAACATTAATTTCCATCCTTGATGCCATAGAGAAGTAGTGTCCTGATCTTCTATGTGATTGAGCATACACAAATTGTTTTCTTGGAGGTGTTGAATAAATTCATCAAGTAAGAATATATTCATATTTTACCCCACAATATCATCCTAGACTATTTGAATATGTCGATCAAACCCCACCTTCCAAGCTAGAAATTTTCCAACAATAGGAAAGGATGCAGACAAATTCTTCCACTAAGACAAAGTTGCAGGTGCATACTTCTTGGGGTTACAAATCCAATAGATAATCATTCCAATATGGATATACTTAGCACATACAATGTGCTTCCATATATTTTCTTGAGTAATGAAGACCCAAAGGGACTTTGTTGACAAATCTTTACTGAAAAGAACCAAATCCTTAAGACCCCACCTACCTAAATCTTTGGGTCGGGAGATCGTCTGCCACTTGACTAAATGAAATCTAAGGAAAATATAGCTACCCTTCCAAAAATAATTACAATATAATTTCCTAATCCTATTTAGGATACCCTTCAGAATGTTGGCCAAGAGATGCGAATAAACTGGTATAGCCTTGATGAATTATTTAATAAGAGTGAGGTGACCACCCCTCAAAATTCACTTGTTACAGGGAAATCTGCTTCTCCACTTTCAAAACTATCCATCCTCAGTCCTTCAAACCATAGTTTTTAGGCTTAATTCTATAACCAAAATATTTTAAACCTTCATTGATATCATAGGAAGGAAAAGGGAAAATAATGACTAGATCTAGCTAAGTAGCCTCCTCATAATCTGGAAGGTAGATCAATGATTTCTCCATATTTCTAACCATCCTAGTTGCACCAAAAAATAATTCCAGTGCCCTCTAAATATTATGACCCTCAACTTCTACACATCGACAAAATAATAATTTATTTTCCACAAATATGAGATGTGTAAGTTTCATAGATTGACCCGTCCATATTCCTTGGATTTGATGTGTTCTGGATGACTCTGCAATTACACGGCTAATCATGTCTACAAATAAGAGAAACAAGTACAGGGATAGAGGAAAACCCTAGCAAAATTCACATCCAACCTAGAAAAAAGAGGAATTTGCACCATTCACTAAAAAAATAAATTGAACAGAGGTAACATAAGATATTATCCACTTTACCACATATAGTACAAAACCAATTTGTAGAATTTATAGCCTAAGATAGAGCCAAGACACATGGTCATAATCCTTGGAGAGATCAAGTTTGATCATAGAAACAAGCATACAATTTGTCTTTATGGAAATAATCCCTTCCTATGAAGATCCAATAGCCTCATGAATCAACCTTCCCTTTAGAAACTCGAACTGCTCAGTGGAAATTATCTCTGATAATATTGGTTTTGAGCGCAGTGATATGATTTTATCCACAATATTGTATAAGTAGTTACATAGAAAATGGTGTAGAAATAATAATAAGATGTTGGGGAATGTGTTTTTGGAACAAAACTATAAATTTTGAGTTGATATTTCCAGGAACCTTGCCATCAAGATGGATTTCCTCGACCACTCTCAAAAAATCCTGGCCCATCAAATCAAAGAAGTCTTATAAAAATTCTATATTCCAACCATCAAGCACTGATATCTTATCTCTCTAGAAGGTTCCAAGAACTACCTATAACTCCTACTTGGAAACCTCATTGTAGATAGATTGATTTTTGGCCTTTCCAACCAACTGAGGAAAATATGAAAAAATAAGTGCCACATCCATATTGTAATGTCAAGGATCCTGAAATAGTGAGTGAAAATGATGAACACCTAAGGAAGCCAAATCCAGAAAACCATGAAAATTTTATTCATCCTTGTCCTTCAATTCCTAGATAGTATTGTAACTTCGTTGATGATTTGCATAACGCTGAAAATATTTTGTGTTCAAATAACCCTCTTCAAGCCAAAGATCCCAACTCTTCATCTGCCATTATTTTCCTTGTTCGATGGGAATATTATGGCGTGCTAATTCCAAACTACGTACATGGTTTGCATCCATATTTCCCTCCTCACACATGGATACTCCCTCATATATTTGTTCCAGTTCATCCTCAATGTCATGTATGGAATAATATTGTGCCTTCCTGTGCTCAATATCCCATTGGATCACCACATTCTTCAAAGTTTTTAGGGATTGAACAAATTGTTGTGAGGCCCAATATATTTCATTGGGATCAAACTTATCCCATTTTTATTCCACCTGTTACCCCCGTAGACTAGGGGTAACTAAGGAGATGATTTCTAGAGGCCCGTAGGTGGAAGACATAGAGTGTTGAGATCTGAATGGATAGAAAAACTCATAAAGTCCCTCTTCTACACCATGCTTCACCATCATTAACGACAACAAAGAAACATCTACTACATTGGTTTGGCTCCCAAAAGACAATAATTATTCCTTCATGAGGTAACAAGTCCAGTCTCACAGTCAGTGTCACTTTAATATTTGAATAATTTAAGTATGTTTCAATGATTCATTTCTTGATTATGGAACATTTTCTTGGAAATTATATATTTTTCCTAATTTCACCTTGGTGGTTGTCATGGTATCCTAGTAAGTTGGTCACCCTCGAGAAAATGGTTTCTACTGGGGGTTTTCCTTGAAGGGTCATCAAATAATTCTTACTCATACTTACTACTTTCCACACTTATTCCCTTCCACTTCCTCATCTTTTGGGTTTTTAGTCTCATTGACCCCAAGAAGGGTTTGTACCTTATTTCATGGGAAGAAGGGTATAAATGCCCATAGGTGTTGTAGCTAACATCACGCATAAATTATCTCTCTAAATTCCTAATAGCCACGAAACACTTCGCTAAAGGAATAATTGACTTTCAAATAAAAATAAATAAACAAAAAATGTCCCACTTGATGGGAGAGTGCATTGCAGTGTACTTTTATTTCCAATACACATAACACCCAATGTACTCTAACTTCAAGTGTAATTTCAGTGATATTTTATTTCCATTTCACATATTACTCAATGTTTGAACTTAATGAAAAGGAAGATAAAGGGCTTGGAAAAAGTTGCATTACAAATAAAGCGAACTCAAGGATGTAGCACACCCTCCACAAAGGCACCCGTAAATGAGAAAATATGAACCCTTGATATGTCAATAACCCCATGCCCAATATTCTTTCTCCAATCCACCTCATACTCATTACATGATCTATATAATGTATTTTTCGGAAATAATCCTTGACTTATGGATTGGCCTACCCAATAAGACACCATAACACCCCTCCCATACCTAAATTTGGCAAAGTTTATAAGGTCTTTGAGCATTTGTTTAATTTGAAAAGGGTATATTTAATGCACTTTTTTTTGTCGTTCTTTTATTAAATGTGGATTACTTGGAATGATTCATATGACTTGTGGACACTTGGAGAGCATACTTTTTTCTCTTTGCAAGAACTTTCTCAATGCAGGATGATGGACCACAGAAGAAGTCACCTTCTATACTTGGACGTGGCCTTTGGAGGCCTAGGAATTCACCCTTTAGTACTTGAAGTCACCTTGGATACTAGGGTTTTATGGATGATGTGGTTCTGGAGGTTGTTTTCTAGGAGGAGACACGTGGCATGGCACTTTTTCACTTGCGATTATGATGCATGGCCTTTGGAGGACCAACCTTCTCTTCTTTGAGGCTTGATGTCTCAATTTTCAGCCCTATGTCACCCTTCTAGGGTGTGATGTCACCCTTCTAGGGCATGACCTCACACTTTTTAATGTTTTACTTTGTTTATTTTTCATTTTTGCATATTGTAAAGGAAAATGAAGGGGGTCATCCATCTTCTAATTTTTTTTTGAAAATTTTTAGTGGAAAATTTGGTTTAGAGGGCCTCATATAAATAGAGGACCTTCTAATTTCATTTTATCATCATCATTACCCACCATTTGTGAGAACAAGTCTGCAATGTTTTCCCTCTTTGGGATATCTAGCTCTTCTACCTTATGTGCCTTGCTTGGAGGGTCAAATTATGGATGCTTTTGTTGATTTTTGGATGGAATTTCCGGAATTAGGGTTTTATCTCATGCTATCTTGGTGAAGTAAGTGACATTTCTTCAATGTTATCTTGTGCTATCAATTCTTCATGGTAATTTCTCTTTTTCATGCTAGACACATTGCTTGGTGAAACCCTAAGAGAGGAGCATAAGTTCTTCCTCCTCTCACAAGGTTATGTTTTCCCAAAATTTGTAAAGGAATCCTTGATAGGGTTAGAATCCTAAATCCCTAAGTGCTATCACTTTAGGATTTTATCCCTAGACATTTGATATTAACCTAGTTGAAGCAAGGAGAAAAGGTTGCTAGATCCCAAATGTTCTTGCACTCCATAAGTCCTTCTCTTAAAGGTTTAAACTCTAAGTCCCTAATGTGCTAGCACCTTATATTTTAAACCCTACCTTTTGGTTTCTACTAGTTTAATCTTCAAGTATTGTTTAATTTGATGTTATAAAGATTCCATAGCCCTAAGGCACCAGTTGCATAACTCTCTTGTGGTGAAATTGATCAACACTTTCAACTCTCTTAATCTCTCTACTAAATTTAATGACACTAACCCTCACTAACTCACTAGTAAACTTGTTGTTGTTGTAAAAGTTTTCTACATCCATTTGAATACACTCTTATTTGTTGCATACACTCTTGAAAAGGTGGCCTAACATGTTCAGAAATTGCATATAATAATTAGATATTTCTCTAGTGAATGTGTTCTAAGTTTACATTGTCAATTATTTAATTTTTATTGATAATTATTTTTGTTTTTATAATTTACATACTGGTGTTGTAGTACTATTCATTTCTGCAAATTCATAATAGCCATATAAATTTCATTGTCTAGTGTCTTCTAGGAGTATTTATTGCATGTTTGGACTTGGAAGTAATCATATATATTCTATAAAGTGTTCTTGTTCTGGGAAGGTACTCAAATAGCTTCACACTCCTTCTATTTCCTTGACCTATATGTTTCTTTAGGTGATCAAGAGAGGGGGCGATAGGTTTGTATACAATAATTGCTACTGATCCCTTGAGGTCACTAGGGAAACCTACCCTATTGTGGACCTCCTACATCACTAAAAAGAGGAAACTTATTACTAAGGTGAAAATGGTAGGATTTTCCATAGTTATGAATATCTGGGGGCTTTTGATGGGATTTTCACAAGTACAAATATTGTGATAACACCAACAAAGCATGAAATTATTCTAGCTCGAGACAAACATGTTTAAATTTTAAAGGGGCCCCAAGCCAACCCATTGAATTTTCTAATTCAATATATATCAGAAAATGATATGAGCATTTGGCTTTACCAACCTATGATTTGTATACTCTAATGTTTTCTAGAAGGGTATGATATACCGAGTAATGCTCCAAACGCTTTTGGACAATAACATAACCCGACCGACTATTCTTCCATGTAAGACAAAGCACCTTCGTTTCAATGTCCACCAATCCTATCGATTCCAAATTATTTAAAAAATAATTTGAAATAGGATCCACTCGCACCAAATCCCTCCATATTTCCTCCCTAAAAATTAAAAATTTCAAATCACCACCAATAATGATTTTCTCTAACTAAATAACATTACTAGCTAGAAGGTGATGACAAAATAGCTCCCAGTCAGAAAATGGTCTTTAACATAGCACATAAGAAACATTATCTCCAAAACTTAGCTTTTAACCTTCATTACTAGACTTGAATTCACATAATATAAATTTATAAGAGTGATAGACTAATAAAAACCAATGATGACACCCCCTGATAGTCCTTCCAATTCAATACCAATAAATTCTCATCTAGAAAGTAATTTTCTTAACTCTTCTATAATAGGATCGTGCTTTCCCATAGTCTCCTGTAATAACACAAAGTGAGGTGACTCCTACCCCAAATTCCATCAAAGGGAGATTTTTTTGGGTCTACCCCCAAGACCCCTTATAACATCCCTAACCCTAAGTTGGGAAATGCCACAAAACATTTCTTCCTCTGTTATAGCAAGATTTGCCTCACCCTATGCCATCTTGCACAAAAGGCCTTTTTCCATTTCCCTATGTAGACTTTTCATACCTTTTTGCAAATCCCGGAGCTAAAAATACATTTTTTCCACATGTACGCACCTTGCCTACTATACAACATGCGTATACGCAAGATGCACCACTACATCCTACATACATCGAGATATGTGCCAAAAATGAAAATTTGTGTCAGGCTTCCATGTCACGGCAGGAGATACATGATCCTTGGCCTTCCACATACTGGAAAGGTTTTGAATCGGCCCTTTAGTTCTATTTGAAGTCTATAAATGGGCCAATTCCGAGCTATGGAAAGGAGGAGAAAGAATTCAACTTTGAGAGCAAAGTTACTCTAGAGAAATTATTCACTTCATATTGAGTCTGTATCCCTTTGTCCTTTAAGTCTGAACATAGTGTTCATCTCCCAAGTTCTTTCGTTATTAATTGAAAACCTCATTATCTCTCTTCTATGAGCTTGCCTTTGGTGGAGGATTGAAGTGGTGGAGGCCCAGCTGGAAAGAACTTAATTTTTCGGTTCCAAACCGTGCTGACAAGGAAGTATGTAACTTTTTCACTTCTATTGATCATATATTAATAGAAATATTATTTTCACATCCAATTGATATCTTGCAAATATTTGAATTATTATTCCATGGTCGTATTTGTTATGTATATTAATGGATTATGCTATTGATTGTGATAACATCATAGATTATCACCATATGCTTGGTTTGCTTGGTTTTTGAGGACTAGTTGTAGGTATATTGCTTTGGGTCAAGTGCTCAACGGTGGACTTCATCGAATGTCTGGACAAGGTAGGCCTTTTATATTATCTTGCTAGCATATTTGGTTATATAGAATACTTGATAATAGAGTTGATTTCTGCAGTCATTTCCATCTGTTGTGGTTTACCTTAGCCATAGAGATATTTTCCTCGTAACATCCTCTAATAACAATTCAAATTTACAAAATGCTCTTCATATGAACAATTTATGCAGTCTAACAAAATAACAATGAAAGTATAAATATAACAATAGTTTCATAACATAATTAGAATAAAATAAACACAATAGATAACATGTAAACACATAAGAACACATATATTTTGAAATATTCACCAACTGTATGTAGACCTAGACTTTCCTCCCAACCATAAACTATGTTGCTCATAAACTCTCAGTAGTAGGTCACCCCTGAAATGAGGCTGGAAACTCCAGTAGGGAAGGCTTCTCAGTACATAATAAGTTCTAACCATCAAAATAACACTCAGTTCAAGGTTCCAAATGATACAAATAACCTACAATATCTCATTTCCCAGAGCCTGTCCCACCCCAAGAAGTATGCCCCTTCTCTTTTCAAAAGTACTTCGACTATCTCACTTCCCTTCCCGGGCTTCAACAATAGGCTAGACAGAAAGTATCATATATCTGTAGCTATTTTCATCACATAGGGAAACATTTCCCTGCAGTTATCTCACCTGGAGAGAATTCTCACGGGCATGACAACCTGCTTCTTCAAAGTGCACACAGGTATGACAACCTACTTCTTCAAATGGAAATACCCTAGATTACTGCTTACCAACAAATCCCAATGCTTCCAAGTAGTACATGTACAATGGTGATGGAAGGGAGAGTACAGATGGCAAGATTCAACGTGAGAATGATGAGTGAATGATGGAAAATGTACTAAGTTTTTTACTATTTATATCAATGTTCCCATTTTGAAACTTGTCATGTTGGGAACTACATAGGCCCAACATGGTGATATGTTCCTCCCCCTTAGGAACTTAATATATATATGAATATATCCCATTAATTAGACTTTAAGAAATATTATTATAACATTTCCTTGGCTTAATCTCCATTGTCTTAGCCCCTCTTCCTATACCTTTATCCCCCTTTCCCTCTAGTGGAGTTTTATCTCCCCATACTCTTTTTTCTGGTTGGTCTACAATTGTGATGAATTTTTATTAATATCCAAGTGTGATTACATATGAAAATGATAGTCTCACTATACTTTTAGCATTCTAGGATCTACAACCTAATAACCACACAGACACTCTGGCATCAAAACATATTTACAGTAACACTCTGGCCCAAAATATCTTGTCTCACCAGCCTATATGTACATTTAAAATTTGGGTTTGGCCTAGGGGTATTACACCCCCAATGTTAGTTGACATAATATTCATGGATGAAATAGGGAAGGGGTTGAACCCACTCTAAGTGCTCCAGATATCGGCCTTTCTTGGCCCAAATACACCTCTTGAGAAGATTTGTCTAGAGTGTGCTTTAAAGAATATTTGTGTCTCACCTTTGATGGTCATGGATCTTTTGTAGTGAAAAAACCCATTCCCCCAAAGGATGAAAAAATATGTGGTTGGGAGTGATACCTAAAAATATAAGGGTCCCTTACTTATGTTGTCAAAATAAATTTTGAGGAGATATCATTACAAGAACCCAAATATGAAGAAAACTTACAATCATTTGAAATATTTACAGTAGGCTCCTTCCTATTTCAAGGACACTCAAAATCAGGCAGGCCCCCCAAAGAGGATGAAGAGTCTTCAGAGCCCCCCCCTCCTCACCAAATAAGGGAGAACCTTTTAAGGAGAAGAAAAAACCAATTTTCATAATGAGAAGAATTACTCATGCTCCCAAGTTTTTCCTTGTTGACTGACCATAAGGCCTCAAGTTTTCTCCATTTGGCCACCAAAAGGTTGATTTCCACATACAAAAATTACTTTGATATATTTTTTGCATTGTCCATGGACCCATGCACTTACAAAGGAAATTGGATATCACAAACCATGATATTATTATTGTCAATATGAGAGGTTACCTGAGCATGCTCGAGGTCATGACCATTATCATGGAGCAAGAAAAAAGATGGACCCTCATCATCAAATAGAACATCCTTCACTAGAGAGAGACCTTGAGTCCTAGTGTAATCATGAGAGAAATTATGGTTCTTCTTAAGAAAACTCCTCTCACAATTATCCACTACATGGCCAACACCATATCATCGTACACATCAAAAGGGAATGTTGAGATAGTCAAGAAGCTACATGTAGGACCACTAACCCACAACCAACTTGATGGATTCATACAATCCTTCTGAAGGATCAAGTTGTACCAAAATTTGAGCGATAGCCCGACTGGACAAATATTTAAAGCTATTGTATGCCACAATGAATGAAACCAAAGTGTCTCTGATAAATCTGAGACCCTCATATGAAGAGTATTCCAGTGGAATTTTCAACATCTTAATCCATACCAAAGAATTTTTAAACCCTTCAACATTGGCATCAAACAAGGGGTGTCAGGGTTTCGCATAAATGACCTGGCGGTCCCAAAACCAGTGCACTGAAAGAATATTTTGCATGTCTAGATTTTCTTTCAAGACAAAGCTAATCCAACCCTTAGATAAAAGATGGAATATAGGGGAATATTCTAAAACTAGTAACCATTGTGCCTCCATCCACTGTGAAAATACCACAACATAGATCTGTTGATTCCCAAATATTCCAACCAATGCTTTCATGTCTAGGTACATGATTTGTTCTAACTACAAATCCTTTCCAAGTACAAGCGTGATATCACCACCTTGAGATCAGACCATTTTCTTTTGTATTTTTCCTTTTGGCCCTTGGATATGCCCTATAGCCACAAAGTCCTCAATAACCATCCAACTACCAATTAATTCCAAACCCCCAATTTCCATAGAGGTTTTAAGCACATCAGGTAGAGAAGAAAGGGTTTGGTGACCTATGAGAGTTTCTAGATGCAATGAAAATGGAGAAAAATAGGTATTCCTACCCACAGGAAAAATCAAAGGATAGGAACCAAATGGTGAGGGGATCAAGGCATGAAATTCGCTAACACACATTGATTTGGAAGGATCCAGATCCAAAACATTATTGAAGAACCTCATCTTGGGATTCACCAAAACTACAGTCAAATTGACACCACCCTAGTCCAGATATGCAACTGTATTAATGACATGATCGATCAAAATATCCTCCTTCGATAAGAGGTCTTCAGAGTAATCCACTAGTTGGTCAATCCTATGTTCAACCTACATGTTCTATGAACCCATACAAAATTGGGGGATATCCCAAGCAAACTTATATATATATATATATATATATTCCTATGAAATCTCCAAAAAAATATTTTCAATATAAGTGGGTGCTTAACCATGAGACCTTATGAGACAAAATTTAGGGCACATAAAGGTTGTTAGAGGAAAACCGAGTTGTGAATTTTATATATGTTATTAAGGCTAGTCAAAGTTGTGAATTCTATGGGAATATTGTGAATAAGATCAAGACTAAATGGAATTCCATATGCCAAAGAATTCCCGTAAAAAAGTAGAAATTGAGGAAATCAAGTGCGGGAGTTTCTTGTATGAGATTAGGATCATGTTCGTTCAAAGTGGCCAAGGGTTCTGGAAGGGAATGTGGGGATTCTCAGAGTGTTATGTGAATAAATAGGTCATGTATAAGGTCTTATATTAAAGAGTATATTTTAGTTGTTGAGGTAAATGAATAATCCCATTCAAGCAAAGGTGACAATTCATTTTGTTTTGAGACAACACAAGTGGTGGAAGAAGTTGAAGAAAAAACCAAAAATAGTCTCCAACTACATTTATTTCCTTAACCCTTTTGTGCCTTATGTGGATGGATTTTTATATGGATTGTACACTTTCCTATTATTTTTATTATTAAAGACCTAGAATACATGTAATAGCTTCCAATGTCGTAGCACTAGAATGAAATACATTGGTATTGTTTGGTAACCCATTTTCAGATTTTCTTATTCCAAGTATGACGTGCCTCCGTAAATTATTTCCTTGTTCAAAGTGACTAGTTGGAATGGTGAGATGTTAATTTTACTTAATAAAACGTGATTTTCCAAGGATGGAAATGGTTACTTTATAAAGGAAGAAGGTATGATAATTATCATTTCTTTAGATTGAATAATGAGCATTGTAAATTTGGAATGTGACCTCGATAGTCTTGATTGATATGAATTTTCAAAGATGCTATAAAGTTTATCTAATACTTGATGTTGGAGGTGTCTTCAAATAAATCCAAATTTTATAACCAAAATTTTCAATTGAAATAATATTAATTATGATCAATTATGTGATGTGCTTAATCATGTATATAAGAATTAATTAACATGACACAATGATTTTAAGGTAAGCTATATTGAGGTGTCTTGCATTCCCAATTCAGGGGAAGCTTGCATGTTTTTGGCCTTACCCCAAAAACACTCATACCCAGCTTGTATTTCTAATTATACCTATTAATGAATAATCTAAAACCTTGGTTTTGTTGGGATATTGTTTTTCCTTTCTATTATTTGATCTACAATAGCAATTTTTCCTTTCTATTTGGGTATTGGGAAAGTGATTGTTTTTGGAAATATTGTTGTCATTGATGTCAAAAATAGGGGGAGACTATAGATGTCCAAGATAAATATTGTAGGATGGAGATTGTTGGAAATATTGTTTTTGGATATTTTATGCTCAGTTTGGATAACCTATCTTTGAAGAAATTTTTACTCTAAATACCTGACCCAAATGGGATCATAGGTTATATGGTTGGAAACATTATTGTAATTCCTTTCCAGTGGTATATGTCACTCCCTATAACTCCTGGATTGAAGAGATATGAATTTTTCTGTCAGACAACCCAACTAGAAAGTTCATGTCGACCCAACTAGTCTTTACAAGTCGGCCCTAAAAGTGAGCATAGAAACACTATAAATATAGGATATATTTTTTCATTTGAAGATAATACAAGAAACAATATCAATTATAAAGTGCATAGAATATATATGAGGTGCACAAAACAATTTTTCTTGTAGTTTTAGGGGTGCAATATAAAGTACTAAGGTCTATGGTGTTGCAAAGTGTGTTGTTTTGAGATGTGATACTACCATATGGGATTATATTATAGGAATTATTCTACGAGGTATGCTACGGAATGAATGATAAATCTAACTAGTGTTTGAATCTATGTCAAGGTATGAATAAAAGAGATGTGTTGGAGCATGAAAGTTAAGGGTATGATGATGTTATGAAATACATGAAGTGTGAAGCATGCAAGTGAAGTGAGAATTACTCTGTGTATGAGGATATTAGGTTGGTTCCTATATAGGTCTTACTGAGTTGGTTCTCAAGTGAAGATATTGGTGTCTCTTGTAGGTTGGTGCCTACACAATATATTGCTAAGTTGGTGTTCATTTGAGGAGATTGTTATCTCCATTAGGTTGGTGCCTACGTAATATCTTGTTTATTTGGTTCTAAGATAAGGATATTGACGTCTCTGGTAGGTTGGTGCCTAAAATATTTGTAACATTATGTTGGTTCCTACAGACATTTATAAATATACGTTTTTGTGGTTTTCTCCCCCAAGGGTTTCCAAGATAAAATCCATGTACCATGATTTGAGTTTACATGAATTTGTTGTTTTAAAGTTAATGGATTATTAATGAATTATCAGTTAAAGTAAAAATTATATTAGATTGATTCACCCTCCCCTCTCATTATAAGCATAAATTCAACAGTTGGTATCAAAGCAGGTTCCTTCAGAAACAGTTTAACCACTAGAAGGAAAATCTCAAGAACATATGAATTGTAAGGAAGGCCTCCCTACAAATAGAGCTCCTTTATTTGATGGAACAATCTATGCATCATGGAGTATAAGAATGAAGACATATCTGATGTCCCTTGGGTTTGGTATATGGGAATTGGTCACAATAGGTTATACAAATGAAGTTGGGAAGGAATCAAGTGAACACAATGAAAAAACAATACATGCCATCTTGAGTGACCTATCATATTTTGAGATTGTGAAGGTAAAGAAATATATATCAGATAAAAAAATATAGGACAAGCTAACAAACATTTATGAAGAGATATCCCATGATTGTTCCATCTATGAATTAGAGAAAGAAAAAGTGAAATTTGTGAAAAATCTAAAAGGAGGAATTGGAAAATACAAAGAAAGGGAATATAGTGATGATGAAGAATAATGTCTCTCCATAACCATGGAAAACAAAAACCTATTGATGAAGAAAATGAAGATAATTAGAAAGAAAATACAAATTCAAAAGAAGTGAATCTTGAAGAATAACTCATTAGTGCCTTAGAAGAAATAGACAGACTCAGGGGAAACAATATAAAGAAAAAGGAGAAATTGAAGAAACATGAAAAGAAGGATCATGATCTTGAAGAAATAGAGAAGACAATTATCATCTTAAAGACTCAAATAGAAGAGGTTGTAATGTCCCCTCCATTACAACTAGGAAAGAGAAGCATAGAAGGTAAAAAAAAAATCACATTAGGAAATTAACGTCAACAATATAAATCATAGCAACACAAATCAATGACATCATAATTAAAGGAATTACAAGCATCTCATCGTCATAATAAAATAACGTTGCAACTGACGCATAAACATATTTAGTAATGACATATAATCAACACATCATCATATTCGAATAATGACACATAATCAATGAGCATCAAGAATGGCGATGCAAGATGAACTCATCACAATCAACTGGAATCATCAATACTTTTAATCACTCAACTCATCACATAAAGATATTCATCAATGAACATGGGGATAACTTGAGATAACATAATGATAACATGAATATCATAAAGATAACATAAATATGGCATAAATATACTACCCACCCAACCTACCCTACAAGGTTAGGACCTCCAGGACACATAATCAATGCTCAAGCCTAGGTTCCAATTGATTTTAACCACTTAAGGTCTTAGGGCTGATGATTGTTCTAAGGAACAAGGAGGTGTCTACATCCAATTAACACAAACAATTCCAACTAACTGTAACGACCCTCCTCGTTACGACAACAATTTCGATACAGGTGCATTTTTTTTTGTGTGTGTGTTTAAGGTGTGTGCGCGCGTGTAGAAGTAACAGACACACTTGACTCTACGTTCCCACTTGACGAATAACAAGATGCACCCACGATGATCACAACAAGAAGACGCAAGGCACACAACAGGTACTGCAGGCATTAAGACCAAAGACTCAAGGTGCACCACGCACACATTTAATGACATACTGGGTCATGCACCGAGTGAACACAGAGGGAAGAATCCATAGTAGGAGATCTTACTATTTCTGCACAGGAAAGTAGGGCGTTTAATCTTTGTCCTCTGCTCCGGAGAGAGAGAAGGTCAGATAGGCTCCTGGCCGACTGTTCAGGCAGAAACTAGTAATGTTTGTCAGGTGTGTTGCAAGAGTGGAAACCCTGCCTTTAAAGGGCCTGAGACTCTTGATACGGCACTGGATTCTTTACACAGAAGGATCACACACACAGACATAAATACTAAGCCTACAAGGAGGTGTCTATATCCCGCCCGACACAAACACCCACGCAATGCAAGAGAACCAAGTACTACAATATCAAGGACACCCTAACCTCTACGGGAGACGCAAGTCAAAAGGACTCCGACAACAAATACAGACCATTTACACCATTGACTTCTATTAACGACGAATTACCAACCCTGCCTTAAGTAATACATGTAAATAATTTGTAGCCCTAATTATTACATCATAAAGGCACATGGTTCTGGCTCAAGAATTACCATTTAACTAATTAAGGACAATAAACCTTCAACACCACCACCTCAACCACTTTACAATCTGCAACAACATAACCACCTACAAGGACATTCACCCTCCCCCTTATGCTATCTAAAACCGAATACATTATTTTTACCATAAGGCGGTGACCACATGAGCCTTAACCCTGCCATGGGTATTAAAATTAACCCGAACCTCATACTACCTTATCATTACCATGGACAATGCTAGCATTCAATCAGCAGTACTATAATTTCTAGCATGAATCATGACAATACTTGACCTTAACATTACATTACAACCATTGACATTCTCTAATGTTCCATTACATAGTCATTCTCTACATTTCGTTACATTAACTTCAATGTGCTTAAATCTAGGACATTACCTTAACAATACACCATAAACTAATAATCAGTATCATATTTACCTCACTTATCCTGCAATGAGATGATGATCTAAGTACCCAATCATTACCAGAAATCATCATATGAAGGATAAGGTACCTTACTGGTATTTTAATTTCTGCTATAATAATAGATACGGTTCATTACATTCTATTCTCTATGGATATCAAGAATATAGATTGTAATTGCAATATTGCTATGCTAGCACAACAACTTACGTTATGCATTTTTTTATAACCTTCTATTCTAGATTAGATGTATACACAAATAATATTGGTTTTATGCTCTTGATCTGTCTATTGTTGCCTAATCATCGTAGACAGGATGTTACCCAGAATAGGTTCGTTTAAGTGTCTTTTCAAGTTTATGAATAAGCAAATCACCTTAGTTTAATACTCTTTGTGCATCTACCATTTCAATTTTCTCATAGAATTTATGATACACATAGTAAACTTGATCATTATGCTACCTACACTAAACTAGTTACAACTTGCAAAAGCCCAAATATTAAATTGATTCCTTGCTTTACATCAATACCTGTAACAAGTCCTATTCATGGGCATACTTCGTTGCACCCCTTCACATGCCTTGTTATTTCACTGCTCAGTTCATTTAAAATTTTAAAGCATACAAACAAGTATTTTTACATTCCACATTGCTATATGATATCGCTTCAAGCATATGAGATTCAAGAACTAATAATTTATCTCTATAATAGAATTTGTTTTCATCAGTTTTCTCCTATACCTACCATTTTGTAGTGTTCACACAAGGGTTGATAGACTAAAAGTATTTCTTTATGTGTCTGTTCGCACCAATCCAKAAGAAAAATAAATTTGACTTTGTATTTAATACTTTTCTTCTTTTGTAAGTGTCATTCACACTTGTTCATAGAAGTAATAATACATGTAAAAATAAAACGAGATACACATTAAAATTTAGAGAAACAATAATTTCCATAAGAATTACATTGAAATCTTTCTCGTGAAAATTTTGATTCGTTTTCAGAAGCAGTCATTGGGTAAGAGTGATATATTTGTTGGTTTTCATGGCAAAATTTCAAAAGGTATTAGGGTATTTTGGGAGGGAAAATAATTAAACGTCGAACCGAGAAGGATACACCCACAATGGCTCTGTGCGCAGCTGCCCAGGGCATGCATGACTGGAAGTAGGCAACCAATGCGTGGAAACCAGAACCAGTAACGTGTTGTTAGTCCCGGATACGCATCAAGGGAAATGATAGTAGTGGTATTCAATAAAAATGCCCACCAAAATAAAAAATGCAGACTTGCAGTACCACTGCCCCGACATTGATGATACGCAATGTGTAATCAAATAAAAAGGCCCACCAAATTAAAAACGTGGACTTGCAATACCACTGCCCCAACATTGACGAAAACGCAGTACGTAATAAGTCATTGCCCAGAATGAAATCACCACCTAAAATTTGCAGACGAAATGCCAGAAACGAGTGCAAACATTTAAAAAAAACGAGAACAGCAGCGCAGACATTTAAAAAAAAAACGAAGGGCCCAGCAAGGAATTCGCCCACGGTGCAAAATCGACAGCCCACTGCAAATAAATCGCCTACTGTAATAAAAATTGGAACCCCACTGCCAAAAATTTGCCCACTGTACCAGAAATGAAAATCCACTGAAAAACAACTCGCCCACTATAAAAAAATGAAACCCCATTGCCAAAAATTCGCCCACTGTGCCAAAACCGAAATCCACTGAAAAGAAAAGTCGCTCACTGTAAAAGAAAAACGAAACCCTATTGCCAAAAAAAATTCACCCACTGTGCCAAAAACGAAATCCACTGAAAAACAAATCGCTCACTGTAAAAGAAAAATGAAACCCTATTGCCAAAAATTCGCCTACTGTGCCAAAAACGAAATCCACTGAAACAAAATCGCTCACTGTATAAAAACGAAACCCCACAGAGAAAAATGTGCCCACAGTACAAAACGAAAACCCACTGGGAAAAATAGCCCACTGTATAAAACGAAACCCCACTGTAAAAAAAAAAATTGCCCACTGTACTAACGGAAACCCACTGAAAGAAAGAACAAACGCCCCCCGTATAACATAAAACACCAGCAATAATATACAATTTTCTTTTCTCATCTATTATAACAGAGGTGAAACTTCACTACATAAATCCTTTAGCTAGAACCCAAGCAGAGATGTATAGAAAATTTTGCCATGAAATCTTTTACCAAACGCAGAGAAGGGCTCATATTCGACCTTAGGCATTCACATTATTCTTAAACATCAACCTACTTGCATACCTGTGACCGACGGAGAGTAACCTGAAGACGTAGACCTGGACTTGAGCTCCAAGCCACTCCCGCTCACCAACCGTTGAGACAACACTGGTACCTCCCAGCCAAACGCTAGGGGTACTCTCCTTCCCCCTCAGCCCCCCAAGCCGCAAAGGGGCCACACACAATCCAGACAGTAGCCTAGCTTCTTAGCTCGCCTCCAAGGCTGAGCTACCACTCAAGTCAGTTGAGAAATCCCCAACTCCTACAAGAAATCAGTCCAGTCTCTAGTCTGGCAGCATAACCATACCTAATAGCCAAATATCCCCTTCTTTCCCCCTCTCCCCTTCTTTTATCCATTCTCAAACCCTAAATCCTCTTTTTTAGGTTCCCCCCCCCCTTTTCCTTTTTATTTATTTATTTATTTTTCTTTTTTTTAAAACTCAAAGAGTAGGTGCGCTCATTAATAATTTCCTTTTATTTTTACATGCGTAACTTTTTATTAATGGTAGAGGCGGTAGGGATTAATAAATTTATGGAAAGAGAATCCATTATTCATTTTCTTTATTCTTTAAATTAAGGATTAAGGAATACACGACAATTTGTTTATAATATTTATATATTTTTTCATTTTTTCTATTTACATGCATGCATTTATCATTGTAATTTATCATTATCCATCATTTAAATTCACCATTAATATATATATATATATATATATATATATATATATATATATAGGATAATGAGAGATTAAAGTGATGACAAACATGTATATGGGAAAAGTAAATGTATTACATAAAAAGGAATAATGAGGAATTAAGGGGAGGGATGGTGATTTAGTAATGTGAATTGGACATGTAAAAGGGAGATGGATACTGGAAGATTAAGGTGATGGAGGATAGTTTAATAAAGTAGACATGGATAATGAGAGGATAATGGTCTTAGTTTTTTTTTCGGTTTTTTTTTTTGAAATCTTCTTTATGTTACACTACGAAGGTGTTGTCATTCTCCCACTAGTTAGGAATCAATTTCTTCTTTGCAAGTTTTAAAACTATTAGATTTTCTTTAACACTTACCCTCGTTATCGCCCCAAGAATTTCATGAAGAACAAATATTACCTAGGTGGGTTTTTGTTTAATTTGTTATTTTTATTCCACGGTCTGCTCTTAGGGTTAGACTAAATTTCACCCTAACAGTTTTTAGACTTGTACTAGATTCTGAACTGGGCGTCACTGGGTTAGGGAAGTTGTTTAGGAATCTCTTAAGGCGTTAAGGTCTTAGGGCTATTTAGGTTTGTTTCCTTCATCCACATCAATGCGACGTGCCCTTCAAGACGCACCACGTGCTCCAAGGGTGCCACTCGCCTCGTTCATTTCCTTTACGCGACGTGCCCTTCAGGATGCACCACGTGCTCCAAGGGTGCCACTCGCCTCTTGAATTTCTTTTGTGCGACGTGCCCTTCAGGAAGCACCATGTGCTCCAAGGGTGCCACTCGCCAACTGGACTGATTGGTAGACATCTATAACCCCTGGAGTCAACACTCCGCCAGGTGAACTTGTAGGAGACTAAGGGTTCTAAGGAATAAGGCCCCCCCGCCTTATTGCGCGCCCCTTAGAATCATCGTGAGCGACTGTCGCAGTCTGCCCTCATGAAATCGTGGATCCTCTTGAACTAGGTAATCGTTAACCTACAGTTCGAGCCACGACGAGAGTGCTAGTAGGCGGTGGCAGGGCTGTTGTCCACCCCTCTCCCTCAACCTCTCTGCAAATCGTGTGTGGCCCCTTTAATCCATATGTGAGACTGGTCGGCAAGCTATCGTCAGCCTGCATCATCAATAATCATGTTAGAAATGTCAACATCAAATCATCAAGTTAAATGAATCATAACAGTAAATATATCAACCCAAAAGCACACTCCCTGACTCAATCCGGAGTCCAAGGGGGTTCTACCGATGCCTCTGCATCCTCAAGGTCAAAAACCCTACACACTCAATAAAACTGAGTCAATAGAACCTGTCTACATCAAATAGTAACACATCATGTCGTCTGTCAATCGCATCATAATCAAGAAATAATGGTCTAACATCATAAAAGTCCAGATCACTTGCGAGCAAGTGTCCTCAAATAATAAGTTTTCTCAGTGCGCCAGAGCGGGATGTTACACTAACTATGCTAAATCAACAACATCAACGATAATCAATGACACAATAGTGTTCTAATAACCATTCACACATCACAAAAATTCCAAGGTGCAAGAGAATTTAATAACTAAATCAATCATACAACAACATAAGCTAAGGCGAAAAGTAATCAACTTAATTTATTTTCAAGGCGCAAAAGCATACATCTATTTATTCAAGGTGCGACAATTTACTACAAACATACATTGTTATTATTTCTACAATTCCACCATTAAGCATTCCAACATAAATCACAATTAACCAGATCATTAATCTCACCTAATCATCAATTTTCAAGGTACAACATATTCTTTCGTCACACTTAAAATCTTCAATGATAAAGGAATTGCATGAGAAAGAAGGTATCACATACGAAATAATGAATCAAGTGCATAAGAAAATCTAACTCGAGTAGCTTAACTATTCATTTTCATAATAAGGATATCTTCTAGGATTGTGTAAGGAGACGTGGATGTACAATTTCATTAGGCACCCCAAGAAGATCAATACAATATGAGTTCCACTTTCTCATTTTGTATACATTTAAAAGAAAAACTAACACAAATCATTTAATAGCATCTAGTAAGAAGTCAAGAGATTTCACATATGGTCTGATGGATGGAAGAGGGTCAAAGGTTCCTTAACCTGGTCCAGTGGATCAAAAATATGCTAAAAAATCAAAGTTCTTGGAATTGCTTGAAAACTGACACGTGCGTAGGGCTCATCCCCATGATCTGAATGAAACTTTAATGGGTTCAAATAGATGTTGTATGCGAGATATATCGCATTCTATCTGCTTGGACCAACAAGCAAAAATGTTGACTGTGGAGTCCATACAGGATGACGTGGCAGGGTCATACTGCTAACATGGTAGGCTGTATTGACACATGGTAGTTTCATACTGCTGACATGGAAGGTTCATACTGTTGACTGGGCAGACCGTACTGACATGTGGAAATTTGTACTACTGACATGGCATGGTCGTACTTCTAACTAGAAAGGTCGTACTGACACGTGGCGGTACCATAATGCTGACGTGGTAGGGTCATGCTACTGATTGGGAAAACAATACTGACACATGGTAGTTCTATATTACTAATGTGACAAGGTCATATTGTTGACTGGGTAGATCATACTAACACATGGCAATTCTGTACTGCTGATGTGGCAGGACCATACTATTGACTGGGCAGATCATACTGACACATGGTACCGTACGGCTAATGTGGAACCATACTGAAATGTGGCACCTTATGGATAACATGTCATCGTACTAACATGTTGAAAGGTACATGGATTGTTGATTGGGAAAATGTGTTGATGTGTCAGGTCATACTGACACGTGGCAGGGTCGTACTGCTGACATGTCATACCATACTAACATGTGGTAGTTTGATTGGACTAGTGACTGTGCAGTGGATGACTATGCAAGTGCTGACTTTGTAGGTGTTGACTGAGAAGTGGATAGTGTGGCAAAGGTTGTGGACCAATCCCGTGTTGACATGTGTTAGCGTATGGGCGACTGGAAGGGGGCCATGTGGCCCAACTAGAGGCCACCACATAGAAACCTGTGATTTCTTTCTATTGCAAAAACATTTGGACCCCACCAGAGTCGAAACCATGACCTTTGCGTGTGGTATAGACTTGGCAAGGGTCGGGCTACTAGCCCACCCACATTTGTTTCTTACCATATTATGTGTTAAATAATTTAAAAGTTTTCACCAATGCTCGTCTGAGGGAGGAAGGGGTCGGGGCTTATCCCCCTCCCAAGGTCACATCCATTCCACATGGCCAAGGTCTAACTTTAAGCGCACAGGGTTCAGACTAGCATTAGGACTCGATCTCATGGAGCCCATGCGACTAGGCCTCTCGCCAGGTAGGGGCTAGCACTAACAGTGCGACAATTTCGCCCACACACCCGAGATGATATAGGACCTATTTTTTGGCATCGGAAACACCCGTGAGCCTAGTTAGTCACACACAAGTGCATTTTGGCGAACAAAGACAACAAAGAATTTGGGAAAAAATTCCAGGGAGTATTTTCTTCTCAGGTTTTGGCCAAGCCAGGTGCAGGAAGAGACCAACTAGGGGGTTTTGGGCACTTTGGAGCCAATGAAGCCATCTAAAAATCATGCTAATCCATGTAAAGAACCTATTTTTATAGTTTGAGAATTAAAGGAAAATGTCCAAAGGAGACTGGACTAGGATGTATAGCCCAAGTTAGGGGAGAACTATTTTATTTAATTTGTTATGTTAAAGGGGTTGGTTTATGGCTCTTATGACTATTTAAGAAGCTTATAAATAAGGAAAGACTCATTAAAAATAAATGGTTTTAACTTGGTCCTTTTACTCAAGAACATACCATTCCTACTTGCAAAAATGATACAAACAAGCCTCTTCATTATCACATCAAGCTGTCAATTAATTTACAAACTATTGTTCCAAAAATCCATTACAATATTCATCAATATCTAAATCCATATACAAAAATTTAACTAATTACAAATGCAATTGATAACATAAGTAGCGTAACCGGCAAATGGATTGTTGATTTTCTTTGGCAGCTGGAGATTCCTCATTGCTCCTTCTTGCTAATCACTGATACCTCATCGGTACCTCCCAATCAATGCTAGGGGTACTCTTCTTCCCCCTTAGCGCCCTGAGCCACAAAGGGGCCACGTACACAAAACCAGACAAAAATATAGCTCCCAGCGTGCCTCGCAAGGTCAAGCTACCACTCCCTCTTAATATGGGTATCCCAACTCTCATAAGTAAAACCAATCAAAGAAATTTTGGCAGCATAACTTTACTCATACCAGTCAAGATCCATTCCTCATCTCAACCATTTCCTTTATAGAATTTTCTTAGTGACAACTTTCCATGCACATTTAATTCACTTGTTTAATAATTTAATTAGGAATTATTTCCCCCATACACTTGTCACTTGTTCCCTTAGTTTCACTAATAAATCCATAATTTAATTAAATTAATTGGCAATTTCCCTCACCCATCCTAAAAATGCTCCTAAATTCACTCCTAGTTGTCCCTTTATTCTCTCTATTTTCTTTTTAAATACTGACGCCTTTCTAAAACTTAGTGGTGTTTAATTTAAGAAAGTTATTTAGTTATACTAGACTAGATACATTTCTATTCTTCCACATTATTTTTAGATTTATTTCCTTTCTTATCTTAGTTTCCAATTTGGAATTCCTTTTCACACAACTACATAATTAAATATTTAGATATAATTTTTTTACTCTTTCAATTCCTAACTTGATTTGTATTCATCCCCCACCATTTATTAAATTTGTAATTTAGTTTTAGTCTTCTTACCCACTTTAGTATTAGGCTCAAATTTTTAAAATAGGCTTAGAATTTTTAAGGAGATTTTATAATGAATAAAAATTAACCATTTAATAATTATTTTAAGTCCGACATTGTCAAAACAAATATTTGTTTCTAGGAACCTAGGTGATCTTGGAAATCTTCTCTTAATGCTTTTTGAACACAGAAACAAAATTCTAAAGAATCACAAGTAATCACTTACCCTCTTAAGCTCTGATAGACCAATTAGGTCTTAATGGACATTAATCATCATCATCATCATTAAAATCATGGCATGCCCTTCAAGACGCCATATGTTCTCCAAGGGTTCCACTCACCTTTATTCAATTTTTATTTATGTGACATGCCCTTCAAGATGCACTATGTGTTCCAAGGGTGCCACTCGCCTTTGAATGGTTTTGGTAGTTTTCCAACCCTTGGAGTCAATACCCCATCATGAGATCTTGTGAGAGACTAAGGGCCTCTAAGGAATAAGGACCCTGCCTTATTGCGCACCCCTTAAAATCTTCGTGATCGACTGTCTCAGTATGCCCTCATGGCATCGTGGATTTCTTGAACTAGGTAATCGTTAACCTACAATTTGAGCCACGACAATAGTTCTAGTAGGTTGTGGCAGGGTTGCTGCCACACCTCTCCCTCAATATTTAGTTGTTGTGCATGGCCCCTTTAATCCTTATGTGAGTCTGATTAGCAAGAAATTGTTAGCCTACATCCATCAACAAAACATTGATGACGATCCATAAAAAAAATCATAATATACCTGATTATATGTCACATATGCATAAATAGAAATACCCCAACCATATACATTACAATCCCTATCTCGATCTAGAGTCCAAGGAGATCCATTGATGCCATCGATATCCTCAATATGTCAAGTGTCCTGCACACTCGGGAGAAACCCGTCAATAGAATATGTCTATACACAAATATCAAATAGTCTAACATCATAATCCAACAATACCATCATCATAATCCATAAGAGAAACATACAACCATATACTAGATCGGATCACTTGCACACAAGTGTCCTCAAAGAATAAGTCAATAATGTTTGCTCACAAGAGCAAGATTTTACATGAAGCAAAAGGAGAAATTGAAGAAACATGAAAATAAGGATCATGACTTTGAAGAAATAGAGCAGACAATTATCATCATGAAGACTCAACTAGAAAAGGCAAAGGGGATGGAAGAAGTGGTGAGAAGCCAGCTGAAATAAAAGGAAGAAAATTTTGAGAAGCTAGATGTTGAAATATTTTCCTTAAGAAAGGAACTAGAGAACAAAATTGATTAGATGAATAGAAGCTTGAATTTTGGAAATATTACTGAAATATTAGATAACATTCTCAATTTCCAAAGGTCACTATTCATCAAGATATCTATTGGATACAACAAAAAATTAAATACCCATGAGGGAGATGCAAGCACTAAGGTCACAAATCCATCAAAAAAGGAAAATGAATAAAATACTAATAGCTATGCCAACATTATCAAAGGATTCATAAACAATGAAAGAGATAACATGAAAGGAAATGATGATCAGAAAAAACTTGATTCTTCTCACAAGAACAACAAGAATGAGTTCAAAAGAGTTGTTCCACCAAGAAGGCCTTTCACAACCCAGTATCAAACTATCTTCCTTGGATACTATTTTTCTTGCAATAATTTTGGTCATAAAACAAGAGATTGTAAATCTTATACAAGAAGTGACCACATGAGAAATAGAAATAGAGGTCCTTGCAATACCTTAAAGGATGATTATGTGAGAAAAAAAACTAGAAGTTCTCATGGATTTTATAACAGAAACTACAATTCATTTGCTCCTCTACTTAATTACGATACTGGATTTTATAAGTAAAATAACTATGGGAGCATAGAATGTTACTATAGAAGCAGCATAATAAAGTATCCTAATCAAAATAGGGAATAAAATGTTATTACCAAGCATAGAGAAGAACACACAAGGGTGTGGAAAAGGAAGCAAGAAGAACTAAACAAGGAAGAATGTGGACTTGCAATGTATGCTCAAGACAAAGGAAGTCAATGGTACATTGATATTGGATGTTCAAAACACATGACTGGGTATCAAAACAAATTTCTCATTCTAAAGGAAGAAAAAGAAGGCAATGTTACCATTAGGGATAATGATTTTGCAAATATAGTTGGAAATGGTACCATTAGTATTGATAATGGAAAGACTAAAAAATAGAATAGCTTGTACGTTGAAGGGTTAAAACATAGTCTTATAAATTTCAGTAAAATGTGTGATCACAGTTATAATCTCACATTTCATTCTAAATGATGTGAGATAAGGAAATCAGGTTCATGAAGATTAGTGGAAAATGCAAATAAAACTTGAAATATTGTATACATTCTTGATGAATTCAAAGGAAACAAATGTTGTATGGGAATGATATCCATCTCATCTCGTCAGTAAAGAGAAGCATAAAATCAGGTGGAGAAACCCTTTGTCATTGATTTCAGAGGGGGAGAATTTTCATACAAAGGAAGAATTGCAGACACAAGGAAAGTTGCAGACAGGGGAAGTATCAGAATTGACTAAGGGTTTCCATCAATGCAAAGGGGGAGATTGTTGGAAATATTTTTTTCATTGATGTCAAAAACAGGGGGAGAATATAGATGTCCAAGATAAATATTGCAAGATGGATATTGTTGGAAACAATGTTTTTGAATTTTTGATGCTCATCTTGGATACCCAATCTTTGAAGGAATTTTTACTCTAAATACCTATGTCAAATGAGAGCATAGGTTATATGGTTGGAAATCTTTGTTGAAACACACACTGGTACTGAGAGGAGTGGGTGAATAAGTGTCTAGAACTTTTGGATATTTTTCACATTTTCATAGATTAACTAAGTTAACTAAATAAGATATATGAAATTCAATTAATTATTCATAAACATGTATAACACAAGATATATGAAGTAGATAAAATATAATTATTTTATTTATTTAACTTGAATGAATACAAATAAAATCAATCCTTTAATATCTTCAACTTCAATTGAATATCATAGATCAAACTCTCTAATACAAGACCCATCTTGTAGTTCTCAGATCCAACTGAGAAATGGAGAATCCAACCCTCATAACAAGACCCGACTTGTTGATCTCAGATCCAACTAAGTTGTGAGGAATCCAATCCTCATGACAAGACTCAACTTGTAAATAGGCACCAACCTGATAGAATGAACTTTCATTCAATCCATTACATATATATATATATATATATATATATATATATATATATATATATATATATATATATATATATATATATATATATATATATATATATATATATATATATATATAATTTATTTCCACCAAGACGCTTTCTTCCCTTCATATTCCTTTACTTATATAGTCCTCCAAAGGGTTCCACTTTGAAACAATGTGTCCTTTTGGAATGAAACATTGCACCCTTTCATTTAATTAACACAAATGGTAACTTTTATTAATCGATTTTCGTACACCAATTTAGACAATTATTTTTGTATGAAGATTATGGAGTGATGGAAACGAATTTTAAATTTATACAACATGGGTTTTTTGCAGAACATGCCCAATTAGATGACATGGGAAAATTTCCCTAGAAAGTGTGTGAGGTGGCTGGTACAAGAGGTTCTTTGAAGGAAACTTTCCTACATTTTCCTTTCATATTTGGATGTAGAATCGACTTCAGTACATATTACCTTCTCATGAATGTCTAAATCTACCTCCACATATATCCTCTGTTGGGGATTATTTAAACTCAAATTGTAATCATTTTACTTGATGGTTATATTAAAATAGGTTCCCTCTCAGTTGCTAGTCACTAAAGATTTGACTTGGTCTCACCCTTTTTCGTATTTGTTTCCTCATTCGACCGACAAACATATTTTTGGTCAACTCAATGAGGAGAAATTTCAAATTGAGTATTTAAATTCTAGTCGACCCATCTTGCTTCAGCCTTGAACTGAATTTTATTTAAGTTTTCTTCGACTTTGACCTTTAGGTCACTTATTTCTTGGACCAACTCAACTTGGAAGAAAACCGACTTGAGAAATTCAACTTTGGTCATCTCAACTTGCTTTGGTCGACTTGTATTTCCCGAATAAATTTTCCTTTAACTTCGACCTTTAGTTGGTCAACTTGTCTTCAACTCATCTTGAAATCGATCGACTTGTCTTCTCCAACTCCTGTCAATATTTAGGCTTGCAGTCGGTCAACTTGTCTTCAACTTGTCTTCCAGTCGATTGAATTCCAAATAGTCTACCTTATTGTTGTTTGAATCGATTCAACTTGTGACTTGATGGTGTCAATGCTTCCTCACGAAACATCCACCATTGACATTCTTTCTCATCTCTGAACTCTTCTTCAATTGAGATTTTTTGAATCACTTTTAATGAACCATGTCTTATTAACTTCTTTATTTGTGATTTGTATGGATCCATATTGGATTATCTGTTTACCTATTTTATCTAGATAGTTTCTTCATAGTTTCTTCTTTTGTGAATGGAGGCTAATGACACAATATCAACCTTATACAATATAGGATGAGTGTATCAAGATCATACAATATATTAGTCAATATTATATTTCTACTGATATTCAATTCACCTCCATAACATTATGTCCAATATTTTCAATGCTTGACATTCAAGTCACCTTCATAACATTATGTCCAATATTGACAATTCTTGACATTCGAGTCACCTTCATAACAATATGTCCAATATTGAAAATGCTTATCAAACCAATAAATAAATGATACTTCACATATTTATCAAGGTTGACATCAATGACAACCAAATTTCCAACAATATCCTCCTTTGCTATTGATGGTGACCTTAGTAAAACAATCTTACTTCCCTTGTGAAACATATTTTTTATTTTGAGTCCTTTGAGCTGACTTGGTTTTACTCTTTATCTCTCCCCCTTTTACAACAATGACAAAGGGAATATTTATCTTTCCTTCTTGAGATGATGCTCCCCCTTTCTTTGTCCCATTTATTTTGGACTTTGTTTTTATTGTTGATCTCTCCTCTTTTGACATCAATGACAAAGGAAAGAAAAATTTTACTGCTTTTCTCCCCCTGTGAATGTTGCAACTTTTATCTCAATGTCTTGGGATTTTTGTGTTCAAATAGGGTTTTACTATCTTTTTCTTTGTCATAATGGACAAGGGTATGAAGATTACTGTTCTTCTTGATCTATTTCTTCTTGTTCTTGATATTCTTTAGTTTTTTTTATTCCAAGACATCTTTACTGTTATTTAATATCATTAATAAATTTGCTATGTTCATATTTTGAATTCCTTTTGTTTCTTTCTTCTTTAGATATTATTTTTTTATTCATCACACTGTTCTACATAATGATTTTCTTTTGAGATTTCATCATCATCACCACTGTTTTGTGCACCATAATCTTCTTCATCTTCTTATTTAGAAATTATTCTTCCTTGAGCTTGTTCCTCTTCATATGCAAAGCTCTGCATTTCACATTCCTTATTAGGAGTTTCATCCATCAGTTTATTGTTATCAATTTCTTCATTTTTAGGTGCAATATCTTCATCATCTTTCTTTATTTATTATTCATATTTTATTCTCCATATATTAACATAAGGTACTATGTTTGATGAAATTTTATTTTCTACTTTTGTCCCTTGAGATTTATCCTCTCTTATTTTTTTCCAAAGTTCATTAGATTTCCTTCGTGACTTGCATGGATTATTTTTCATGGGTTGTCTTCTTTATTTCTTGTAGTCTTTGGATTTTTACTCAAACTTATCACAATTGTATCATCTCATGGTATAACAAAATTTAGTTGTGTGCCCAGCGTAATTGCATGTCCAACATCTCATTAAGTTATTTGACCTTCCTGAATTTTTATTTTCAGGACTCTTGCATTCCAATGGTTTGTGACCAAAGTTTTTACATTAAAATAAATAACCATTGAAGGTGTTTCCATACTCGAGTCTATTGTGACATGAGAAGTCTACATTTTAATATGTTTCTTGTTTTTTACTTTTACAGCTTTCTCCTTTAACAAAGTTCATGGTTTGTATTTGGTTTGTGATTGCACATTTTCCTTTTGAGGAGGATAATCATTTCTCATGTTTGTGAATGGTGTTCCACTTACCACCTTATTATTTCTTATTGTACCCAAGACCACTTTTGTCATCGATTGGTCTTTGACTATTCCAGATCTTATCTAGGATGGTTGAGCTATTCTGGAATTTGACAGTTGCTTTTGTCTTTTCATTCTTCTTTTTTAGGTTGATAACTTCTAATTCCAACATGTGACATGTTTCTTCCTTTTTAGTCAATTGGATATTAAAGTCTTCTTTTATTTACTTAGCTTCTTCAAGTTGAGTCTTTAGACTGGTGACTATTTCTTCTGTCTCATCCAAGACTTCTATGAATTTATTGGTTTTGTCATATGTCTTCAACTCTTCTATTTTTGTTAGATAAACAACTTCATTCTTCAATATTTTGATTTCTTCCTTGTTTTCTAGCTGAATCCTTTTGAGGTTGATGACTTCCAATTCCATCATGTGGCACAATTCTTCCTTTTTAGTCAATTGGTTCTTCAAGGTTTCTTCACTTTCCTTAGCTTCTTCAACTTGATTCTTTAGATTGTTGACTATTTCTTTTGTTTCTTCAAATTATTTTATGCATTCATTGAGTTTGTCATATTCCTTCAACTCGTTCATTTATTTTTTTAGATCAACAACTTCAATATTTAATCTATTGATCTCTTCTTCTTTGTCTTCTAGCTGAATATTTTGTTCTTTCTCTTCATGGTTTTTAGATTGATATAACTATTGTAGTAGCAACATATCTTTCTTTTGAAGTTTCTCCAACTCTTCTAGAGTGCACATAGTTGTGTATTTAATATTGTCAAGAGCCTCCATGGGAACTTCAATATATATACCATTTCCTGGCTCCATATGAATATCTTCTAATGTAGCTATAACATTAGTCTTAATATTCAATATTTTTTCTTCAGTGATTACTAAGGTATGCATCAATTCCTTGATGAAGTTGTCTTCTTCATTGATGACTAGGGTTTGCATCAATTCCTTGTTTGAGTTGTCTTCTTCTTTGATGATTTGGGATTGCATCAATTATTTGTTTGAGTTCTATTCTTTATTGATGATTGGGGATTGCATCAATTCTTTGTTTGAGTTGTCTTCTTTATTGATGAGTGGGGACTACATCAATTCCTTGATGGTTTTTTTTTTTTTTTTTTAATTTACTCTAATAAAAACTCTCTAGTTGGAGACATAATTCTTTGGAAAATGTGCAGTGTACCATATTTTCTTTGATTCAATCTGATAGTCCATTATGGATTGATTTTAATTCCATTGAATTGTTTCTCTTTGCTTCTTTCGTAGTTTTGAATTTGTTCGTTCAGGTAGTTAAGTACCAAGGATTACTTACTACTAAGTCCCAAAGTATAGATCCTCTTGACTTTAGATATATTTTCATTCTTTCCCTCCATGAAGAGTAGTATGCTCCATCAAATAAAGGATATTCATTTGTGGAGAGAGTCATGTGTTCATCCATTTGTATGTTTAGTAGGATCTTCCTTCCAGTGATTAGAATTTTTTTCCTTGAAGAAACCTTACTCTGATACCAATTTTTCTCTCTGGAACAATTGAGTGGTTAAACTGTAGTGAAGGAACCTGCTCTGATACCAATTGTTGAAACACACAATCACATTAAGAGGGCGAGGCTGAATTAGTGTCTGGAACTTTTGGATACTTTTCACACTTTCATAGATTAACTAAATTAATTGAATAAGATATAT
>ML780582.1:316196-360463 GCA_009831015.1 Picea engelmannii
CTTGTACTTGAACATTTAAGTGGGGTAAAAGGAGGTTGCCCCCTCGAAGAGGCTTATTATCTGAAATTATCTCTTTTTCAAGGCGTTGAGTACTTTTGCTGAGGTTTTTATATGCTATATTGATGTTTGGTTCTTAACATTTAACTTGAATGAATACAAATAAAATCAATCCTTTAATATCTTCAACGTTAATTTAATATGAGAGATCCAACTCTCTGGTACAAGACCCAACTTGTAGTTCTCAGATCTAACTGTGAAATGAGGAATCTAACCCCCATAACAAGACCCAACTTGTTGATCTCTAATCCAACTGATATGTGAGGAATCCAATCCTCATGACAAGAATCAAATTGTAAACATGCACCAACCTGATAGAATGAATTTACATTCAATCCAATATATATATATATATATATATATATATATATATATATATATATATATATATATCCACCAAGACACTTTCTTCCCTTCATATTCCTTTACCTATATAGTCCTCCAAAGGGTGCCACTTTGAAACAATGTGTCCTTTTGGAATGAAACATTGCACCCCTTCATTTAATTAACACAAATGGTAACTTTTATTAATTGATTTTCGTGCACCAATTTAGACAACTATTTTTGTATGAATATTCTTGAGTGATGGAAATGAATTTTAAAATTCTACAACATGGGTTTTTTGTAGAACATGCCCAATTTGATGTCACAAGGGAAATTTATTTGAAGGAAACTTTCCTAGATTTTCCTTTCATCTTCGAATGCCAGATCAACTTCAATACATATTACATTTTCATAAATGTTTAAATTGACCTCCACATATCTTCTTTGTTGGTGATATTTAAACTCAACTTGTAAACATTGTACTTAATGGTTGTATTAAAATTGGTTCCCTCTCATTTGCTACTCACTAAATATTTGACTTGGTCTCACCCTTTTTCGGATTTTCTTCCTCATTCGACCTACAAACATCTTTTTGGTTGACTCAACTAGGAGAAATTTTGACTTTATCATTTCAATTCTAGTCGACCCATCTTGCTTCAGCCTCGACGTGAATTATATTTAAGTTTGGATTGAATTCAACCTTTAGGTTACTTATTTCTTGGATTGAATTGACATCGAAGAAAACTAACTTGAGAAATTCTACTTTGGTCATCTCGACTTTCTTTGGTCAACTTGTATTTCCCAACTCAATTTTCCTTTGACTTTGATCTTCAGTTGGTCGACTTGTCTTTGAATCGTCTTGAAATTGATCAACTTGTCTTCTCCAACTTTTGTCAATTTGTAGGATTGCCGTCAGTTGACTTGTCTTTGAATCGTCTTGTATTCGATCGACTTCCATATAGTCAACCTTATTGTTGTTTGAATCGATTTGAATTGTGACTTAATGGTGTCGATGCTTCCTCACCAAACATCCATCATTAACATTATGTCTCATCTATGAACTCTTATTCAATTGATATTTTCCGAATCACTTTTAATGAACCATGTCTTATTAACTTATTTATTTGTGGTTTGTATGGATCCATATTGGATTAGCCATTTACCCTTTTTATCTGGATAGTTTCTTCACGGTTTCTTCTTTTGTGCATAAATGTTAATGACACGATATCAACCTTATACAATATAGAATCAGAATATCAAGATCATACAATATATTAGTCAATATTATATTTCTACTGATATTCAAGTCACCTTCATAACATTATGTCCAATATTGAGAATTCTTGACATTCAAGTCACCTTCATAACATTATTTCCAACCTTCATAACATTAAGTCCAACCTTCATAAAATTATGTCCAATATTGACAATACTTCTCAAACCAATCAATAAATGATACTTCACCTATTTATCAAGGTTGACATCAATAACAACCAAATTTCCAACAATCTTATTCGGATATATTTCAAATGGTATATGGAACTCCCTCTAACTCCTTAGGAATGAGGAGATATGAATTATTTTTTTAGACAACCCATCTAGAAAGTTCAGGTTGGCCTAGATAGTCTTTACAGATCAACCCTATAAGTGAGAACAGAAAACTATAAATATAGGATAGTTGTGTGCATTTGAAGAGAATCCAAGCAAGAATATCAAGTTTGATGTGTGTATAAGAGATTTGAGGTGTGGAAGAGGAGAATTATGTTGGAATATTCACCAATACTGAGTGGGGGGGTGAATTAGTATTGATTACTTTTTACCATTTTCAATCACAACTTGTAAACTTCACATCACCAGTACCATTCACCAATTTATCACTTATGCATTCAATATATTATTTCATTCAAGATAACATAAACAGTATCATTCAATAATGCATAAAAAATAACCACATATACACAATACACAATAATTTTATGTGGAAACCCAAATGAGAGAAAACCACAAATGATTTTCTTATATTATGTCAAGATTACTTTCATAGGAAGCACCAACTTCCAATATTATCCAACACCAAGTGGAAGGAGGATCCAACCCCTACTTACAGTCTCCAACCGAAAGGAAGATACAACTCCCTAGATTCTCCAACTACAACTGGAAGGAGGCTTGATCCAAAATAGATCTAGGAAGGGCTAAAAATCAAAGTTGTCATAATTGGATGAAACCAACACCATTGCATCAGGCTCATTGCACCGACTCTGGACATATAATGTTTTCCGAAAATGGACATAGTATGAAAAAAATTTCGCATTCTAATCGATTTCCCAAATAGGAAAAAATTGAACTGGTCAAAGTCAACAGGTCATACTATTGATGTCATGATGACGTCAGTAGGGACACGTGGTGGAACAACGAGGTGACATGTTTCACTCATTTTTGGAATTTTCAAGGCTTATGTGGACCAATAAAAAATTGACATGTGGCACTATATGACCGTGACATGTGGCTATATGAAATGTTGATGTGGCCCAATGACAAGCCGACACATGGAAGTATAAATGACAGGTGGCAGTATGGATGATGACATGGTAGGGTGTCTGGGTAGTATGGATGCTAACATGGCAGCAAATTGGGTAGGTGACTTGGCTATATGGATGTTGGCGTGGTAGGATCAGGGTACGAAACGTGGTTGTATGACAATGACGTGGAAGGTGATTGTGCATGCTGATTGCATTATATGGGCCAATCCAAAGGTGACTCATGGACTAATCATAAGACACCATGTGGCACCCCAGATTTATCCAATGTTGGTTGTGTAAAAACATTGTTCCACCTCCGGGGGATTCGAACCCTTGACCTTTGGGTGAGGCAACAGACTACAACCAAAGCACCAACCGACCACCCTATACATGTCTCTTGGTATGAAAATGACACATTTTTAATTTAAAGTTGCATTTGGTGGGAGTTTTGGGATATGCCTTGGTCGGCGGGGCCTAGCCGACTGACCGGGGGCTATGGAACAGGGGTTAGCACCATATTTTTGGGCACGTGAGGGGTTAGCACCTGGACTGGCCACACGGGCACATATAACCAGGGAGCCTAGGAGAAAGGGGCATGAAATTAGGCATTTAGTCCATATCTCAGAAACATGGTGCCTCCATGTGAGAAAGAGCCCGGGTAAAAGGGGCTAACACACCAATAATTTTCCAAAGTGGGTTTTAGCCCATAGTTTTTTATTTTTTATGATTTTTTAGCCTAATTTTTGTGGATTTTGGCCTTTTTTGGAGGATCGGGAGCCCTTCTTGAGGCCAAATATTGGGAGGAAGTTGGTAGGAGAACCCCAACTCAAGATCTATATAATTCAGAGGTTTTTGAGAAACCAAGAGGTTCATATTATTAGAATGATGATGATTTTGCAAAGCTTGAAGCCATTTTTATGTAGGGAAGTCATTGAGGAAGTGAACTTTGGATGCAAATTCCGAGAGATATGCTCAACCTTTTTTAGTGTCATCAGTTGTGTTGGATTATTGAGGTCGAAAAATACACAACCAGACTAGTTTGTATTACTTTTGGTACATTTATGATGTACTTTTGAAGCATTGAAGAGAAACAAGAAAGCCTTCCCCACTAAGACAAAGGCCCAGAGATGTAGGAAATATTGTCAAACTATGTTAGCAACCTTTTTGTTATGGTTTGTTTTTATTTATCCTTATATTCTTATCTGCATTCTTTATGATGAATGCAATATTTTTTCATTAATCTCTTATTCTTTCCTTAATTCATAAATGGTAATTGAACACATGCTTAAAACTAAACCAAGTCTTTAAAGATCATTTTCGAATCAAGTGGTATCAGAGAAAGTTGAGAGTTGGTTGTTTGAGTTTGCATGATTACCAGGGAAAAGCTAAGTCGTGGCGAAAGTGAGCTTGTAGAAGGATATCCATAGATTAGATCGAGAAAGAGGACTTCTCAAAATGAAAAGATGGCATCTAAAGAAGGAATGTCTCATAACGAGATAGAGTTTCAAAAGACATTCTTCACCATGTATGATATGGTAAAGGTTTATATGATGATTACTTAGAACAGAAGAGGCCTTTCCAAGGGGAATATTCAAAAAATGACAAAAGTGAAGAAGGACAAGATCCTCCTAAACCTCCTCCTTGACCTACTTCATCTCCATCATCTTCTTATTCTTCAATTACAAGTGAAACTTCTACTGCAAGAAAACATTCCCATAAAGACGAACATGATATTCCTTTACTTAAGTTGGATGTGAAATTTGAATTTCCCATGTATGATGGTGAAGTCAATGTTGAGAGGCTTGATAACTAGGTCAGACAGATGGAATTTTATTACAATGTGCAAGAAATCAAAGATGATGCAACCCAAATCAAGTTAGCATTTCTTCGCCTTGCAGGGACAACACTCATCTAGTGGCAGAGTAAGTTGCAACATGGTACTCAACAAGTTGGTAATGTATTTCCATCATGGAAAGATTTTGTTTTTTCACTTAGAAAGAAATTGTATCATTTGGGTTATAAGGAAAAGGCTTTAATTGAATGGCAATGTCTTAAACTAAGAAAAGTACAAACGGTGCAAGAATACATAGATGAATTTTGTAAGATGGAATTAATGTTAAATATTCCATTACATACACAAGAAACTCTTATGAAGTATATAGGAGGTTTACATACACATATTGATAACACTGTATTTATGTTTGGACATACTAATATTGATGAGGCTTATGCCCAAGCAATGTATATTGAAGTAGGGAAAACAAGAGTTGGTGTATCAGGGGAATCATCTTAGAGGAAAGAAGACAAAAGAAAGGGGAATGGAAATAAATCAAATTCAGCGACAATGAAGGAAGATAATATATCTTGCAAGCATTGCAAGAAAGAAGGGCATGATGATGAGCATTGTTGGAAATTGCACCCAAATAAGAGATCAAAGTGGTTCAAAGAGAGGAAAGGGAGGAAAATAGTTTCAGAAACAACACGAGCAATAGACTTGGGATATGATTCAGGTGATGAGACTAAAATCACAGGAGTTGGGTTGACATGTAAAATTGGAAATGGATAGGATTATAGAAGTAAATTGTTTCACATAAGGGTGATAATGAAACATACTAAGATCGATACATTGATAGATAGTGGATCTCAATATAACTTGATTTCAGAGGAATTGGTTAAACAATTGGGATTGACAACTAAGATACATCATAAACCTTACTCACTTAAATCGATAAGAAACAATCATAAATTGCACATAACAAAGAAATGCACTTTAAAATTTTCATTTTCATCAAAGTTTGTGGATGAGGTATCGTGTGATGTGGTGCCACTAAATGAATTTGGAATGGTCTTAGGAAAACCTTATTTGTATGATCGCAAAGAAATCTTCTGTAGGGAAAAAAATCAATATCACTTAACTAAAGAAGGAAATGAATATGTTGTACATGCTCATCACTTAAAATCAAATCAATCTCTTCAAACAATGGAACAATTAAGGAAGGAACCTTATGCAAGAAACACACCTATAATTATGCCAAGTAAAGAAGTTGATCTTAAGCATGAACATGAGATGGTTGTAGAATGGAAATTCAATCATACTTTGCTTCAATATAAGCTAATGTCGTGCAAGCACATCAAACATATTAGTTCATTTGCAGTCATATTTATGATGTTATCATTGCTAATGTTTTCAACATGGATGGTAGTGGTTTCAGCAAGATGTGAATGAGTTCAAGTGGCTAACAATATGCTCTCAGTTGTCATGGTTGTTTTGCAATTGATTATGATGCGATAGGTGTATAGGACAAAGTTTAAAGATAAAGGACAAGTGGGGTGGCCTATCCCGCACTTGATGACTGGTTAATACCCATTTGGAGGACCAAAAGGTCTTAGTGGGGAGGCATGATCCAAAATGGATCTAGGAAGGCCTAAAAATAAAAGTTCTTGGAATCAGATGAAACCATCGCCATTGCGTCGGTCTCTTCAGGTTGATTCTATGCATATATTTTTTTATGAAAATGGACATCATATGTGAAAGTTATCACGTTCTGATCGATTTCCCAAACAAGAAAAAAGTCAACTAGTCAAAGTCAACAGGTCATATTTTTTATGTCAGCAGTATGATAGGTGACGTCAACATGATGTCATGATGATGTCAATAGGGACACGTGGAAGCACAAGGAGGTGACACATATCTCTCGTTTGTGGCATTTTCAGTGGATTATGTGGACCAATCCAAAATTGACATGTGGCACTATACGGACGTGACACATGGTTGTACGAAATGCTGACATGGCCCAATAATAGGTTGAAATGTGGTGGTAAGAATGATAATGTGGAAATTGACTGGGAAGGTGACTTGGTTGTACGGATGTTAATGTGGCATGCTCAGGGTACGACACATGGTTGTAAAACAATGACATGGTAGGTGATTGTGCATGTTGACTGGATTGTCCAGGCCAATATAGAGGTGACACATGGCCCAATAACAGGGTGCCATGTGGAACCCCACATTTATCCAATGTTGGTTTTATAAAAAAATTGTTCCACCTCTGAGGGATTCAAACCCTTGACCTCTGGGTGAGGTAACAAACTACAACCAAAGTGCGAATTGACCACCCTACACATGTGTCTTGTTATGAAAATGGAACATTTTTAATTTAAAGTTGCAGTTGGTGGGAGTTTTTGGATAAGCCTCGGTCGACGGGGGCTATTTGACTGGATGGGGGCTATGGACTAGGGGTCAGCACTAGATTTTTGGGCGCGCGAGGGGTTAGTACCTAGACTAGCTGCATGGGAGCATACGACTAGGGAGCCCAGGAGAAAGGGGTGAGAACTTTGGCGTTTATCCCAGATCTCAGACACATGATGCCTCCATGTGACTAAGATCTAGGGAAAATGGGCTAGTGCACCAATAATTTTCCAAAGTGGGTTTTAGCCCATAGTTTTTTATTTTTTATGATTTTTTGTCCTGATTTATCTGGATTTTGGCATTGTTTGTAGGATCTGGAGCCCTTTTTGAGGCCAAATATTGAGAGGAAGTTGGGAGGAGAACCCCAACTCAATCTCTATACAATCCATAGGTTTTTTACAAACCAAGAGGTTCATATTAACAGAATGATGATGAGTTTGTGAAGCTTGAATCCATTTTTATGAAGTGAAGCCATTGAGGAAGAGAAATTTGGAGGCCAATTCTAGGAGCTACGCTCAACCTTTTTCAGTGTCATCAGTTGTGTTGGATTATTGAGGTCCGGAAGAACACAACCATACCAGTTTTTAATCCTTTTGATACATTTCTGATGTAATTTTGAAGCATTTAATAGAAATAAGAAAGCCTCCCCCATTGAGACAAAGGCCCATAGATGTAGGCAATCTTGGAGAACTTCATTAACAACCTTGTTGTTATTTATGCTTATATTTTGATCTGCATTCTTTATGATGGTTTAAATATTTTTTCATTAAGTTCTTTTTCTTTCCTTAATTCCTGAATGGTAATTGAACACATTCTTAAAACTCAACCAAGTATCTAAAGATCATTTTAGGATCAAGGATCCAATATGAAGGAAGCTCCAAGTCCATAAATTCTCCATCTCCAACTGGAAGGAGGCTCCAACCCCCTGATTTATTGGAACCAATCTGAAGGAATCTCCAACTCCCTTTCCTTCCTCCATCCTTCCTCCCTTAAATATAAATGTATAACCAACATGCCACTCTAACTTATACATATTTTGGATTACTGAGAGGGGGGATGAATCAGTAATAGCATAATTATAATCATTTTTCTTCAAATAATCCAAGTGTTATATCAATGTAGAATTATTATCCAACAATGAGCAATAAGAAATGAACAATCACACACATACATAGTACACCAGTGTTTTACGTGGAAACCCAAATTAGGAGAAAACCACAGAATTATTTTTCTTATATGTCTTGAAGAATTACATTCATTGGAAGCACCAACATCCTTTGTTTTCCAACTGCAACTGGAAGGAGGCTCCAACCCCCTAGTTTCTCAGTCTACAACTTGAGGGAAGCTCCAACTCCCCAATTCTCTGTCTACAACTAGAAGGAGGCTACAAACCCCTATGTTCTTTGGCTACAACCACCTGTCCTTGCCCCGTCCGACCACCTTGAAGTAAAAGTAGAATGATGAAACCATTGTCACACTATCACTATGAGATACATCATTGTAAACATGTACTAATAAACCTGAACCATGCATCAACCTGTACCTCAACCTATAATCAACCTGTACCATAAACAAGTGCATCAACCATGCACCAACCTGTACCATAAAAAAGTGCATCAACCATGCACCAACCTGTACCAAACAACCTGTAATCAACCTATACCATAAACAAGTGAAAACAACCATGTACCAAGTATGTACCAATCATGTGTCAACTACTCATCAACTATGACTCATCAATATCTACCAACATCATCAACTATACATCTCATGTATGTGTCAACTCATCAACTACTTGTCTCAACCATGTACCCAACACGTATCTTAACCAAAAGTCCTCATCATTTTAATCATCCAAATATGATTTTTAACTCTATAATAGAAGTGGTTTATATGATCACGCACCTACAAGTCTTACTTAACTTTAACAAAAAGAGACTATCATTTTCATCAAACATTTCTTTAGTCTCACATGACTAGTTTTGGATTAGTCAACAACCCTAACTTGAAATAATAAAAAATGTGTACCTATAATGAATAAAGATCTGAAACTGATACACAAATTTATTCAATGTGTTTTATTCAATTCCTCCAGGTGTCACTACTTGGAAACTCTGAGAAAAAAAGTTATAGCAAAAATGGCATACTTTGAGGAATCCTGGCTTATTCTGGAGAGCAACCTTGTAGAGCGTTCCCCACACAGAATGTTTATTGAATCGATATGAAAATTTTACAAAGAATAAATAATATTGTAATATAACCAACACATTTGGTTGTACTCAATTTGGATCTGTTATTAAGAATTTATGATGTTTTTACCCAAAACACTTGTTTTAGACTAGTTTCAGGACTAGCCACAAACCCTATTTTCCACTGAGTGTAACTACAAAAATACAACGACCCACAAGATGAATTTCTTACCATGGATACTTGGATATGTTTCCTCAATGGAATAGACATTTCATAGTCTGAATCATTCTAGAAAAAAAATTATTGCGAAAATGGTGACGTGACCTATAAATAACATACCTTACAAAGCATCATCAAAGGAATTTATCCTTCCTTGAATTCCATCCTTTTTTTCTTCACCTTTCCTCAGAAATTCACCTTATATATCCTTTGGTTACCTTAGACACCTATATGTATTTAATATGATCAAGTTTCTAAAATGAGAGAACCTTGCCTCTTATTTATACTCTCCAAGTAGCTTCCTTAAAAACATCTTCTAGGTCACTTTGCCCACTTTCCTTATTTTAGGGTTAACCCACTTCTAATTTCTCCATTAAATTTATTATTTAAATAATTTATTTTGTATTCAATTTGAATTATAGTACACTCAACAATTCAATTTATTATTTACCTTCTAAAATCTCTTAAACCACTTTGACTAATTTGACCTTTTGGGGCTTCTAGATGACATAAGAGGGTCCTCCAACTTCGTAAGGCCATAAATCTCAAACCGTGAGGAGTTATGTGACGTTCCATATACCACCATAAATGGAATGAAATGTACCATCCATATAGAATAGTATTACCTACAAATATATCAAAACTCATACCATTATCCATAAAAAAAAATTGGGTCCATTACCCAATCCTGGGTTCTCCAACTTCTCATGGCCATAACTCTCTAACTGTGAGGATTTATGTGATGTTCCACATACCAACAAAAATGGCATGACAATAACTATCCATATAGGATAGTTTCAATGACAAATTAACTAACCTTCATCTCATTATTACATAAATAAGCATGGGTTCTCTAACCATACTTCTAGGATAACTCAATCCGCAAAGCATCTTCCCATGAGGGATTTCACCATAAGGGGACCACTTTGGAGTTCATCCATTTCTACTTATTATCAACCATGACAAGAAAATAATGATTCATCTTTACATAAAACAATCTTGGGTCCATTACCCAACCTTTGTGCTACGGGGATTTCTTCAAGGGTTGACATCAATGACAACCAACCTTAATCAACAACATCCCCCTTTGGTATTGATGGAAACACTCTGATGCAATACTGAAATCATATCACTTATGCTCCCCCTAGAACCATGCCTCTATCCTCTGCATCTGATAAATCTCTCCCCCTTTGTCATCAATGGAAAAGGTATCTTTCCATCTGGGGCTACTCCCCCTGACTGAACTGTCTTCTTACGGTGCTTCCTCATGTACATCTAAGAAATATAAGATAATCATTCAAAAGCATTAATTTTGGATTAGAAATAACTATGAGTCTCTAGCGAACATACTCAAAGGCTTCCCATGGAAGTGGTTTTGTAAACATGTCTGCCACTTGTTCTTTTGTGCCCACATACTGAACTTTGATGATTTTTTCTGCAACCTGTTCTCATAAAAAGTGATATTTTATTGGAATGTGCTTTGTCTTGGAGTGCATCACCAGATTCTTTTAGATATTGATGGAACTTGTATTATCACAATATATTGGAATGTGATCATCATACTCAAACTAGATATATGTCAGAGTTTGTTTCATCCAAATAACCTGTGTACAACATGATGCAGTTGCAATGTACTCTGCCTCGACTGTAAATAAGGATACTGATGATTTTTTCTTGCTTATCCATGATACTAAACACTCACCCAAGTTGAATTTTTCTCCACTGGTGCTTCATCGGTCATCAATACAACCACCTAATCTGCATCTGTGTAGGCAATAAGTGATAGATACTTTCCTTTTGGATACCATAATCCAAAATCTTATGTTCCTTTGAGATATCTAAAAATCCTCTTCACTACTAATACATGTGATTCCTTTGGTGCTTCTTGAAATCATGCCACCTGTCCAACTGCCTGCATTACGTCTGGTCTGGATGATGTCACATATAGTAGGTTGCCAATCATTGACATGTATCTCCTCTAATCTGTAGACTTTGAATCATCATATTTTCTCAACTTGCAACTGGTTTGCATGGGAGTGATAACTGGTTTGAAGTTTTCCATACCGAACCTTTTTAACATTTCTCTGATATACTTGGTTTGAGAAATAAATTTTCCTTGGTTTCTTTGGCATATCTGAAGTCCCAGAAAGAATGATAGTTCTCCAAGTAATGAAATTTCAAATTCATTATGCATATCTTTTGAAAATTTATGGCTTAACCTGTCATCATCACTACCAAAAATAATATCATCAACATAAACTTCAATTAATAAAATATTACCTTGACTTACCTTGATGTAGAGGTTGTTGTCTGCACTTCCTTTTCTAAACCCTACCTACTACAGATACTTATCCAATCTAGAGTACCATGCTCTAGGAGCTTGTTTTAAACCATATAAGGTGTTCTTTAATTTACACACATAATCTGCATTTTCTGACAATTGAAATCCTTCTGGTCGTTCAATGTAGACTTCTTCTTCAAGTTCCCCATTCAAAAAATATGATTTTACATCCATTTGATACATTTTAATATTTTTGGAGCATGCATAAGATAAAAGAAAACATATTTCTTCCATTATGGAAACTGGGGAAAATGTCTCTTCAAAGTCGATTCCTTCAACCTATGCATATCCTTTACATACCAATATAGCTTTGTTCCTTGTAACATTTCCATCTTTATTCAATTTATTCCTGAAGACCCACTTTGTGTCGATCACATTCTTATTCTTTGGTCTTGGAACCAATTCCCAAGTTTCATTTTTCTCTATTTGATCCAATTCTTCATCCATAGCCTTATTTCAAGATTCATCCTTGCTGGATTCTTCAAAACAATTTTGTTCAATTGTAGATAAAAGTGCTAGGTGTGTTTGTTCTAGTGAATGGATTCTTCTTCTAGTCTCAACTCCTGCATCTTTGTTTATGATAATCTGATCTGAAGGATGATTCTTCTGTACTCATTTACTGGGTGTCTTTGGAGACACTTGTTGAACTTGCTCTTCTTCTTCTATCAGATTCTCTTCATCTTCCTCTTCTACTTCTTTTTCATCTTCTGCTTCTTGTTCTAAGGGTTGTTTCATTGATTCATTTTCTTCCTTTGATTCTGGTCTGCCTATTTCATCAATTTCTACGTTAATGGTTTCCACAACTTTGTTCAATCTTAGATTGTAACACTTGTATGATTTCATTGTACTTGAGTAACCAACAAGTACTCCTTTGTCCACACGAGATTCAAACTTTCCCATTCCACCATATTCTCTTTTGATATAGCATTTTCTTCCAAAAACTCTGAAGTTCTTTACACTTGTCGGTCTTCCTTTCCATAGTTCGTAAGGAGTTTTGTCAATGTTGTTTCTAAGAATTACTCTGTTTTGAATGTGAACTGTTGTATGCACTTCTTGTGTCCAAAAAATATCTATCAATTTCAAATCCATTAACATTGTTCTATCCATTTCCTGTACTGTCTTGTTCTTTCTTTCAACAACTCCATTTTGTTGAGGTGTCCTAGCAACAGATAATTTCCTTTATATTCCATGATTTCTGTAGTAGTACATAAATTCCTTTGAGGTGAACTATCCTCCATTATCATATCTCAAGCATTTTATTTTTGAATCCATTTCATTTTCAACCATTTCCTTATAGATATTGAAGTTTTCAAAAGCTTCTGACTTATTCTTGAGAAAGAAAACTGCAGTCATTCTTGTATAATCATCAACTAATAACTTGAAGTATTTATCACCTTTTAATCCCTTTGTTTTAGTTGGTCCAGCTAGATTAGTATCCACAATTTCCATTGGTCCTGTCATTGAATATTCCTTTGATTTAAACCTGGTCTTTGTTTTCTTTCCTTGTTGACAATGGTTGCATAAAGTGTTGGTTGGTTTCGTGATCTGGGGCATTTCTTTGACTGCTTCTCTTTTGCTGACTTTGACAAGGTTATCAAAATGTATGTGCCCCATTTTTATGTGCCATAGCCAACTTTCATCTTCCTTTCCTAGAAAACACTTTTCATTTCCAATTTCACTTAACACATATATGTTGCTTGAAGTTCTTGCAGCTGTAGCGACCAATTTCCCTGAACCTTCTTTTCTTATCTCACACTTTTGTGAATCGAAAATAACTTTATGACCTTGGTTTCACATTTGACTCGCACTTAGAATATTGTGTTTCATATATTCTACTAGTATAACATTTTCTGCCTTTTCATTCTTGTTCCCAATTCAGACTGTTCCTTTTCCAATGATTTTGGCTGAATCATCATTTCCAAAGGAGACTGATCCATCTCTTTCCTTTCATAATGTAAGAAACTTGTCTCTATCACCTGTCATGTGTTTTGAACATCCATTGTCAACATGCCAACCGTGTTTCTTATGCTTAGCTGTTAGAGCAACTGTGCATTCTTCATTGCTATATTGATCTCTCTTTCTTATCCATGTCACTTTCTGAGGTTCTTGTCTGTGACCATTGTTATTATGTTGAGGTTCTTTAGGAAGGACTATCATTCTGCAATATTTGGTCACATGTCCAAAATTGTTACATTTGTAACATTCCACTTCAGTACTCAAATATTCAAACCTGTTATAACTTCTTCTCTATGTTTCACTAGGTCTTCTTGAATAAGCCCTTTGTGTATGACTCTCAAAGTTGTTATTGTTCATGTTGTTATCTCTGCAATTCATAGCTTTACGTCCAAAATTATTACATGCATAACATAAACCAAAAAATATAGTTTGATACCTAGGAGTTGAAGATCTTCTGAAATGAGGTAATCTTATGAATCCTTCTTCTTGTTGAGGCCTATCTGTCTGTTGTTGATTTTGAAATCTAAATCTTCTTGGTGGAGGAGTGTCCCTGTAATCTTCCTTGTATATCTTCCTATCCCCTTTGATTATTTCTCCATAACTTTTTGGATATGTTTCTTGCTTTGTTGTTTTGGAGATTGATCCCTTTTCTATCTAATTGTATCCAAGTTTGGACTTGTCAAGATGAGATTTTTGACTACTAATAATTTCATCCAGAACTTTTGAGCTATTCTGCATATTTTTCTTTTGAATATCCTTTCTTAGTGCGAGAATCTCTGCTTCCAAGTTTCCAATGATCCTGTCCTTTTCTTCTAGATTTTCTTTGAGTGCTTCATCAATTCTTTTATCTTCTTCTATTTGAACCTTCAATTTTGTGATCATTTGTTCTAGTTCTTGAGTATCCTTTTTCTTGTCTAGTTATGCTTGTAGTTTCTTGTTTTTCTTCTTTTCTCTTCTGATAACTTCTATGGAACACATTAATTCTTCTCAATAGTCAACTTTTGCTTCTTCAATTTCTTCTTTGACTTCTTCATATTCTTCTTCGACTTCTTCATTTTCTTCTTCAGAGTCTTCTTTGTCAGAGTCTTTTACTTCCATGAATAGAACTCTTCCTATCTCGCTGTCACTGACTTCATCTTCATCTGATGATGAAATGTCTTCTTTGGTGCATAAGCTTTTCTTGAAAAAATTCTTTGTAGTTCTTTTGCCTTTATATGTGTGTTTTTCTTTTGAGGAACCTTCATCATTTCTCTTTTTCTTATGAGGACATTTGTTAGAAAAATGACCAATACCATCACAATTAAAAAAAATTAAAGGAAGCATACCTCTATACCTATCGTTGGTTCGCTTGTTCAGTCTTTTGACGAAGTTGGTCACTTCTTCATCATCTTCTGAGACGTAACTGTTGTTTCTATATTCTTCTTGTTCCTTTTTCTTTTTCTTTGATCTTTTGGATGCTTTGAAGGCTGCTTCTTTTACATCTGGATTTTCCTGTTCAGTTCTCATTTCATATGTTTTGAATATTCCATGTAGTTCATCCATTCTTATTGAGTTTAGATCCTATATTTCTTTTAGTGATGATATCCTAGGGTTAAATCTCATAGGAAGAGATCTTAGTACCTTTTGAACAATTACATATTCTTCGATTTATTCTCCCAATCCTATGATTACATTCATTGTTTCATCGACTCATAAGAAGTAGGCTGCAAAATTATCATCTTCCTTCATTTTTAGTTGTTCGAACTAACCTCTGTAAGTTTGAAGTTTTGCTTCTTTGACTTTTGTATCTCCTTCATAAATATTTTCAAGCTTGTCCCAAATCTCTTTAGCGGATTTACAATGTGCAACTTTGGTGAATATTGTATCACTGAGACCAGTCAAAAGTCCATTTTTGGCTTTGGAATTATTCTCACCGAGTTTCACTGCTTTGTCATTTGTTGGTGGAACTGTTGGTGTTGTGTATCCATCTACAATTGATTGCCAAACTTGAAATCCCTATGCATGTATATATGTCTTCATCCTTATGCTCCAAAAAAGCATACTTTTTTCTATCAAACTGTGGTATTCCATTTTTATACAAGTTGGTACTCTCCAAGATCTAACTTTCAGTGGTTAAACTGATTTCTGAAGGAACCTACTCCAATACAAATTGTTGGATTACTGAGAGGGGGGGTGAATCAATAATAGCGTAATTATAATCATTTTTTTCTTCAAATAATCTAAGTGTTATATCAATGTAGAATTATTATCCAATAACGAGAAATAAGAAATGAATAATCACACACATACACAGTACACCAATGTTTTACGTGGAAACCCAAATCGGGAGAAAACCACATAATTATTTTTCTTATATGTCTTGAAGAATTACATTCATTGGAAGCATTGACTTCCTTTGTTTTCCAGCTACAAATAGAAGGAGGCTCCAACCCCCTAGTTTCTCAAGATACAACCTGAGGGAAGCTCCAACTCCCCAATTCTCTGGCTACAACCAGAAGGAGGCTACAACCCCCTTTGTTCTCTGGATACAACTAGAAGGTGGCTACAACCACCTGTCCTTTCCCCATAGATTTATATTCTCAAGAAAATTTACTCAAATATATTGGAGGATTGAATAACTACTTGAGGCACACAATAATTGTGTTTAACCCTACAAGTATAGATGAATTTTTTGTATAGGCAAATCATTTGGAAGCAAGAGGGAGGAATAAAAATCAAAAGGGAATAAAGAAGCCTTTTGTTAAGGGAGACAAGGGAAGGAGAAAATTCAAAGGAAATGGAAGAAAGAATGCTTCAGTCAAGAAAGAGGGAGAGAAACTATCATGTAAACATTGTTCAAAGGATGACCATGATGAAGACCATTGTTGGAAACTTCATCCTTAAATGAGACCCAAAAAGTTCATCCATAAGGGGAAACCAAATACTACTACAACTACACAACATGATTTAGGTTCTGATTCAGGTGATGAAACAAAGATTACTACCATGGGTTTTCAAGGTAAGGATTCTATTTCAAGTACCAGTTTTTCAAGTAGTAGTAGCCTTAATGAAAATCAACATGAAAAAAAAAGAATAGAGATTTTCCACATAAGGGTTATTTCAAATTATACCAAGATAGATACTCTTTTTGATACTGGATCTCAAGAAAACCTCATATCTGAAGACACTGTCAAGAAATTAAAATTGGAAACTACTCCACATCCTAAACCATACCCTCTGGGATGGATATGTGACATTTCCAAATTGCATGTGACAAGAAGGTGTAAACTTATACTTTCCATCGTTGTTGTTCTTGCCATCAATGACAAGCACACTCTTCCTGTAAATATGCCAACAATCTCCCCCTTTGGAATTGATGGAAACCATGAAAGGATGCACTATTCTTCCTAGACCTCCAACGGTAGCAGAGCACACCTTTTTCTCCCCCTTTGACATCAATGTCAAAGAGAAATGAGAGTGAATATGTTCTCCCCATGAAGCACTCTCCCCATGATTAGATATACTATTATAACTCTCCCTTTTATCAGATAGACTATTTTAACTTGATAACAGGGTCATGCCCAACTTCTGGCATAGATACTCAAACTGATCTTTTGCAAGCGGTTTAGTGAATATATCAACAATATGATTTTTGGATGGAATATAATGCAAAGAAACAACAATGTTGATAACCTATTCCCTCAAGAAGTGATACTTTATGGGTGTATTCTTGGTCTTGGAGTGAAATACATGATTCTTTGACACACTAATTTCACTAGTATTATCACAATGAATTGGAATCGGTGCAGTATATTTGACCTCCAAGTCTGCAAGTGGCTGAATCACCCACAGTACTTGGGTACAACAAGTGGCAGCTATGATTTATTCAGCTTCTATAGTTGATAAGGAAATGAAACCTTTCTTCTTTAGAAACCATGCTAAAAGAGAATATCCTAATAAGAATGCACCTCCACTCAAGATTTTCCTTTCATCCATGCAGTTAGCCCAATCAACATCTGAATAGACTGATAATTGAAAATTCTGATTCCTAGGATACCATATGCCATAGTTCATTGTTCCTTTCAAGTATATGAATATTCTTTTGACAACTATAAAATGACTTTGTTTAGGTGAAGACTGATACCTTCCTATCATTCCAACAACATGCATTATGTCTGGAAGAGATGTTGTGATGTACAATAGGCTACCTATCGTATACCTATATGAACTCTGATCAACATCAGGTGAGTCATCATCCTTCCTTAACTTGCATCCAGTGACCATAGGTGTGCTCAAAGGTGTAGAATATTCCATTTGAAGCCTTTTCAACATTTCTCTTAGATATTTCTCCTAAGAAAGAAATATTCCTTCAGACCTCTAATTAATTTTCAGACCAAGAAAAAATGGCAGTTCCCCTATCATAGAAATTTCAAATTCAGACTGCATGGAAAAAGAAAACCATTGTACCAATGAAGAATTATTACTTCCGAATATGATGTCATCTACATAGACCAACACAATGAGAAAATCATTATCCTTTGTTTTGATATATAGATTGTAGTCAATTGTTCCTCTCTTGAACCCTTTGTCTTGAAGATACTTATCCAATCTATAATACCAGGCATGAGGAGCTTGTTTCAACCCATATGAGGCTTTCTTCATCTTGCAGACAAGGTCAGGGTTATATAACAGTTGGAAAGCCTCTGGTTGTTCCATATAGACTTCTTCTTTTAGATATCCATTTAGAAAATATGACTTGACATCCATTTGGTAGACTTTAAACTTCTTAAGACAAGCATAAGAAAGAAACATTCAAATAACTTCTAATCTTGCAACGGGCGCAAATGTTTCATCAAAATCCAGTACTTTTTATTTGAGCATACCCTTTGCAGACCAATCTAGCCTTATTTCTTACAATATTTTGTTTCTCATTCATCTTATTTTTGTATACCCATTTGTATCCTATTACATTTTTATTTACTGGCCTAGGAACAAGTTCCCAAGTATCATTCTTTTCAATCTGATCTAGTTCCTCATTCATTGATTTTAACCAATTTACATCCTTACTGGCTTCATTAAAGTTCTTGGGTTCCACCATGGATATGAAGGCTATATGTGATTGCTCAGTGTCTTTGATTATCCTTTTCCTAGTTTGTACACCTTTGTCTTCCTCACCAATTATCTGACTTGCAAGATGATTCTTTTGAGTAATTTTGGAGGAAGGATTTGATGTTGATTGTTGTCTTGACTCTTCTTGTCTGGGTGTCTCTTCTCCACCTGATTCATCATATTCTTATGACTCTAAGATTTGTGGTTCTTCATTTTCATTATCCCCATCATCTTCTTCATCTGACTTGGTGCTTATTCTCTATTGATCTTTTACAGGAGCTTCTTCATCAATTCGAACATCAATATAGTCTGTTAATTTATGCATTCTTTTGTTAAATCATTTGTATCCTTTACTATTCATTACATATCATAAGAAGATACCTTCATCAACTCTACCATCAAATTTTCCTAGATGATCAAGATTATTTTTGATGTAGCATTTACTTCCAAATACTTTGAAGTGCTTGATTGATGCAGGTCGACCAAACCACAACTCATATGGAGTTTTATCACTGTTCGGCCTTAGATGCACATTTTTTAGAATATGAACAGTTGTGTGAACAACCTCCACCCAAAAGGTTTGTGAAATGTCCCTTTCACTCATCATAGCCCTTGTCATATGATGAACTGATCTATTTTGACGTTCTACAACTCCATTTTGTTGAGGATTACCTGGAATAGTATATTCTCTTTTAATTCCATGTTTGTCACATAATTCCTTGAAATCTCTTGAAACTAATTCTCCTCTCGTGTCTAAGCGAATTACCTTTAACTTCCTTCTTGTCGGATTCTCAGTTAACACCTTAAACGTTTTTAACTTCTCAAATGCATCATATTTTTCTCTCAGAAAGGAAACCCACATAAGTCTGGAGAAGTCATCAATGACCAACATAAAGTAACGTTCTCCTCCAGATCCTTCCTTTCGCGATGGTCCAGACATATCCCTATGAATAAGTTGAAGTGGTTTCTCTGAAGATGTGAAACTCTTTAATTTGAATTGAACATGAGTCAACTTCCCCATTTGATAGGATTCACATACAAAGTTATGAGGCTTAGATATTCTTGTAAGATCTTTCACAACACCTTCATTATTCATCTTCATAATATGATGAAAATTCAGGTGTCCAATCCTTCTGTGCCATAACCAACTTTCATCAAATTTTGTTAAATGACATTCCTCCTTATCTTCCTTCAGCACATAGACATTGTTTTCAATTCTAACCCCTTTTGCAATTAGCTCTCTTGTGTTCATTGTTTTTATTTTACAACCTTTGGTAGTGAAAGTGACTTCACATCCTCTGTCACACACCTGACTAACACTAAGAATATTATGCTTTAATCCATCAACAAATAATACATCTTGAGCCTTGGCTCTTCCATTACCTAAGCTTACTAGACCTTTACCTCTGATATTTACTAGAGCATCATTTCCAAAGGTCACATTTTCTGATTTACTTTCTTTGAGTGATAGGAACTTACTTTTGTCACTTGTCATATGAATGGAGCATATGTTGTCAATATTCTAGGGGTTCTTTTGTCTTTGAGCTTCCAACACTAATCCACACTTTTTATCTTGTTTCTTCTTCCAAACATTGACATTTTCAGCTCTGTGATTTGAAATTGGCTTATAGTTCTTTAGGCAACAATATGTAACTTTATGTCCATAATTATGGAAGATGTAACATTCTAGTTCATTGAATAAAGGATCATAATGAGTTTTATGTTTAATCTACGTCCTTTTCCCAACCATCACATGATTTGCAGTCTGTGTTTGTTTGTTACTTGGCTATCTCATTCTTTGTTGTGGCAGATATATATTCCTTGGGTGTCTTGATTGCTCATGTCTAAATCTTAATGAACAATTTACATCTTTGTGGCCAAAGTTAGAATAGTAAAAACAATATCCATAGAAAAAATCTTTGTACCTAGAAAATGGTTGTGTTCTTTGAGCAGGTCGATTTCTTCCATGATGATGATTTCCTCTAGTAGAGGGTGTATAATTTTTTTTTTTTTAGAGATTCAGTTTGGGTACCTTTTTCTTCACTCCTCCTTGGTGGTTGATTATGTTCCTTTGTTTATGCAAGTTTGTTGTTGTCAATGGTTGTAGATTTGAAAAACTTGGTGGATTCTTTGTTGCTTGGCTAACCACTACTTGATCCCTCTTCATAGCCCAAACAAGTTTTCAACTTTGGATTCTTTTGTTGATTCAAAATGGTGGCTAATCCTTCTGAGGCTTTAATACTTGTCAGATTATGATGATATAATATAACTGATTCACATTATGATATAATATAACTGATTATTATTTAATGTATTGTTGATAAATTAACATGCATATATATGCAATATTTGATCAATCACACAGAATACATAGAGACATTGTTTTCCTGAGGAAACCCATAAATGGAGAAAACCTATTCTTCTTCATATGATAAGTAGTCTTTATTTTCTGTACATTATCATTCTTATGAGCACCAAATCTTTGTGAGGATACCACCTATGTTTTACAAGCTACAACCTATTGAGAGCACCAACTATTTGGTTTTTCTAGCATCCACTAGAAGGAAGCACCAACTCCCTGAGTGTTCCAGCACCAACTAGATGGAAGCACCAAATTCCAGTCACACAGGCACCAGCCTATATAATAGAGAACAATGGTTCTCCCTTGCACCACCCTACCACCCTAGTTTTTCTGGCTACAACCAGATGGAAGCTACAACTCCCTGTGTTCAAGCACCCAATTGAAACTTTGAGGACAACAGTCCTCCCTAGAACCTCCCTAACACCCTGATATATAAAACATTGTTACATAAATTTATTACAGTGATACGATATTTGTCAATGGCTTACCAGTCTCATCATTTTTCTACTGTACTTCTCTTCTTTTCCTGCATCAATGTATTCTTGCTTGCATCATCTTGTGATTTCTATTCTTCTTCTCTTATCTACATGCACACCTCAACATTCTCTTCTATGCACATGAATCACAATTGAACACCCCCCTTCTCTTCTCTGTTCTACGTATATTTATCATGCCAAGTCCTCTACCATATCATGGATGCAATGCTTCGTCCTCTCTGACAGTTACAGTCTTCAACACTTTTCCATGTGTCAAGTGTCTCTATGATGAGTCTTCATTCCACTGGAAGTTGTCTCGAGACTCTTCGTCTCTTGTGGATATCACCCTGAAGCTCTTCAAATTATCTGGAAGATACCATCAATATGTTCTAGCAATTACAGAGAGAACGTCAATGCACTCATCCCTTTGGCACCTTTTCCCTTCCTAAGAAAACTACACAGTGGGCCCTAGATTTTTTGGCTAAGCCCCTTCCTTTCACGTGACCATGAACTGTGATTAGACGCCTATCCAAAAGGTGCTTCATGACTTCGTGCATTGGATATTCTGCTTCGAGTCACCTCGAATCTCCAAACTCTTGAAACTCTGAGGTAGAGCCTAGCGACACTAGATCCTTCCCCTATTCTCCTCTTATGTTACCACTGGTTGTGCCCACATGCTAATCAATAAAGTTCTTTGAAACTTCATGCTTCGAATATTTTGTTGTGAGATACCCCTATTCTCTCAACTCTCAAACTCTGAAGTACATCGTGCAAGATCAATGGTCTAATACCCTCAGTGATCCAATGGTCCAGATATCCTCTTTGTACTTCAAGACTTCGCGACTCGCGATTTCAGAAGTTAGAGAACTTCCTTTCTTCGAGGTCTAAACTCTTGAACTCTGAAATTTGTCATGTCAGTCAACGATCCATGACCTTGCTTGATCAATAGCTATGATCACCTTCGTGAACTCAGACATCACGATTTCCGCTTCTCCTATCTCTGATTTCTCGATTTTCAAATCAACGTAATGTTGATATCTAACCACATGTCCTGCCTCAATGGATGACTAGGATTCCTTCGAACTTTGGGACTTTTCACTTCGCGATGTTAAAATTTAGCACTTCCTTTCTTTCATTTCCTGATTCACTATTCTCTGCTCTCATCCGATCGACAACCCACAAATTTCATCGATCCAATGGTCCAGATCTTCACAGTTCTTTATTCGACGACAACTGTCGCTCCTCCTCTTGAGCTTACAATTTATTTCGAATTAGAATATTTTCTAAGTATTCAAAGGCTTTGAACTTTTTTCCTCCTACGAGTCTATCTCTTGGACCTCGTTTTCACTTTTGGAAAGCATTTTCCCTTCTGATCTTTCTCGCCAATGTAATGGTAAATCCGCTATCTCTTATGAGATTTTGACTTCGTTTAGATTATCAAAGGGTTTCAATCCTTTGGACCGCAAGCACCTTTCTACTGCACTCCTAGAAGTCCCGTGTTTTTCCTCTTGATCTTGTAGACAACAATTCTTGATGCTATCATCGTTGTTTTCCTATTTTCCACCATTACTGTCAATATGTCATCGTCGTTGTTGTTCTTTCCATTAATGACAAGCACACTCTTCCTGTAAACATGCCAAGAATTATTTTGAGTGGAAGCCAAAGATTCTATTGTCTAAGATATAGAGGATTATATCGAATAACCATGGAAACAAAAGTAGATCCTAATTCTGTTGATGAGAAAATTGATTTTCTCAATAGATAAGATATGGATTTCGTACCTATTTGCATGTCTCTTTCTCCTAAAATTCAGTATATTATTTAATCAATCTCAAATCTAGATCAATTATGGACCAAATTTGAGGTCCTATTTTGGAATAAGGAATATCGTGAATAATGCATGCAAGATATTAACAAAACAAATCCAACAAAAAATCCACTAGAAGAACAAGCTTCCCAATTTGCAGAGACTTCTACATGCTCCATGTATGCATATCAAGAGCCACATGTAGAAACATTTGCATGCACCATGCATGCATATCAGGAGCCACATGTCGAGACTTTTGCATGCCCCATGCATGCATCTCATCATTAGGTACCAAAGTAGGCATGGTCCATCCTACCGACAGTTGATTATCTTGCAGATCTTAGGAGGACGAGATCCCATTTTCAGGATCTACCTCATGTGATCACAGTCACAGAATCAATCATTCCCATGCATTGATATATTTTTTTGGCATCCAAACATCCATCCTATGTAGGGGATGAAGGGAATCCATATTGGAAAACTACCATGAATGAAGGGGATTTGGATCTTCTTCTTTCCAATAAGAGAAAGTGGATATATATGGACATATCACTAGTGCATATACTTCATCATATCCATACATACATCTACATATTCAAAAACATATTCACTGAGAATAAACTTATCTACACAACTACTTATCAATTGTCTTTCTTTCTTCATTTTTTATGCATTGTAATTTGAGGGGGGGGGTTTCTCATTAGGTTTTCCCTCTTTCCTCTTTTTCTAGTGTTCATTAATTCGATGAATTGTAAAATAGGTACCTAACATAACATTTTCTCTAGTACCCACTCTCATTTACACCTTAGTAGTGTTCAGGGGGGGTGTTCGATATATTAAAAACCCGCATGGTAATCATTTTTCCTAAGTTTTTCTAGTCCAATGTTGAGGTATATGAGAATATTCTCTTTGGAGAATATTCCCTCCTAAGAATATTCCCTACAAAATAGGGAGTCTCATAAAAAATAGGAGCGCCTCTCCTCTTCAGTTTTGACTTAGTTAGACTTCAATTAGACCAATGGAGGAAACTCATGCATGGAAACCTAGGTTTTAACACCAACAATTGCAAGTTCACCTCAGTTTTCTCACTAGGAGAGAATATATCACTTGCATGTGCCCATGAGAGAACATCTCTTGAGCATGAATGCATTTCTCTCAACTCCACATGTGTGACTCAGTTAACTAATTCTTGCATGGACAATCAACTAGGATAAGGTAGCAGATAACTTCAATTTGTGTAAGTGAGTATCTATATCTCTCTAGATCATTACTATGGCACATTCACTTAGCCATGCAACCAACTATGATTCATTCACTTATCCATTGATCGATATATTAGATGTATTATTCATTCTACCATTCAATGTAATATAATTCATTCATTATTTTCTCTTATTCTTTCTTCTCTCTCTCTCTCTGCTTATTTTGCAAGATTTGTGTGAATTTCTCTAGCTAGGTTCTCTATGCAGGTTTTAGGGTTTCATCCAAACTTCAGAACTAAAACCCAACTTGTTGAGAGGACAACTCAAAAATTGGTTCTTTGTTCAAGGGAGACATGACTTAGGATAGTTATTGACAAAAGAAAGATCTTTATTCTCCCCCCCCCCACCTCTCTCTTTTTTTTATGATATTTGATTTTTTTGTGTCTTTTTCATATTAATAAATCCTAAAAAGGAATAAAATAATGCTAAAATATAGTGGAGGAAATAAGTTTTGCAGGGAAAGAAATCTAGTTCCAAGAACATGGAATACACCTATGCATAATGCAAGGGGGACATGTATTATATGGAAACTCTTCACAATGCTTCCTCTAGGGATAAGGTTCCGAGGTGCATAGGAAAAAAATGAAAAAGAAAGAAAATGAAGAGAGTGCACATGCAGTGATAAACAAATAGAAAACTAAGGATGGAATTATGTTGAAAAATGCAAGTAGTGGTATGCAATGTAGCAGTACAACTTGAAATGAAAAAATGGGAGTCCCGTGGGTAATAAAAAGTAACATGTCAAGAATAATTCATGTGGCTTCAATGAAAAGTCATGGAGGGACTAAAATAGGACTCCTGAGCTTACGAAAAACTTCAACATGGGTAACAAAATTTCCACAATGGTTCTAACTAGGGAACCCATGACAAGTAGGCTCTACCAAGTGAATTATGATTATTTTTAAATGATGAAGAAGGATTTATGTCACAATTCAGTGGGATCAATCATAAGGAAAAATGAATCAAGAAACTAATAATGCACAATAAAATGTGGGAAAACCTAACTTATATGTCAATTTTGTTGGAGAAAATTCTATTTTCGGCACACTAGTTTAGTGGGAGTAACACTAGTTCATTGGGAGTTAACTAACTAGTTCAATTTTAAACTTTCTAATCTTAGACCATCACTATTATGCATGCATTCCTAATTATAGGATGGAATTGCCTATATGAGTGAATATCACTCACTCATTGATAGATCATAATATACATTGATTCTCATTCTTCATTGTGTATCTCTCTTCCTTTTCTTGACAACCTTTGTTTCTGTATGCTTTAGCTAGGTCTCCTGTGCAGGTTTCCATGAAACACTGACATGGTATCAGAGCCAAGTTGCTTGGAGCAACTCAGACAACCCATAGAAGAGTGAAAGAGTCTTTGAGAAAACCTAGTTTCTGCCATCGTCATATCCTATCCCTATCGAAAGGTGCGATGATTAGAATAGTCACAACCTATCCTGTTGAAGGGTGTGATAGTCGTAGGCTATACACAGCCAAGGTGCGATGTCGTTGCACTGTGTTATTCATATGGGGTGCGACGATTCATTTTTTCACAATCGTCACACTGTATCCTTCACTAAGGGTGTGGAGATTTATCATCATCGCACTTTACTCTTCTCTAAGGTGCGATGATTTAGCATCGTTTCACTTTACCCTTCTCTAGGGTGCGCGATTTAGCAGCCCTCCAAAAATTGGTTTTCTGCAGTAAAATTGTGATATCTTGAAATCCGCGATCTGGGTTGGGATGAAATTTTTACTAGAGACATATAAAATAGGGATTCTCATGCTCACCAAAAATATCCAAAACCCACATCATATTTTAGGATATATAGTTGTTTTACCATATCAATAGTTGTCATAGAACTGCCAATGATATCTCAGAATCCACGATCTGGGGTTTTAGGAACTTTTCAAAATCTATAGCAGGGATGGAGATGATGAAACTTCTTCAATCAAGTCTGGTGATAATCCTAGCTCTGTACAACTATTTTGAATGGAATTTGAAGGCCGCATTCCAACTCAAAAAAAAGAACTGTATAATTTGACGATGGCAACGGAAACATAACCTACATCAGTGCTTGAGAAGACCAGATGGGTGAACCGTAAGGATGAGGCCACGTGATTACTTCTTGAGTTAATCTCCACTGATCTATGCTTTCATGTTTCTTCATGCAAGACTCCAAATGAGATCTAGACCACCTTGGAAGGACTCTTTGGAAAGCAGGATGAGATGCGAGGTCATATTCTCCAGGTAGATTTGAATACCTTAGACCCTAAACATTTTGATAATATCGAATATTTATTTACTAAATTTAAGTCTTTGTTATTGATCTTGGGTGAATGTGGTATCAACAAGTCTACAAAAGATAACAACTTATTCTAACAATCTTGGCCATGCTAGGACCATAATATGTTGTATATGTCTCTGATTTCCATTATAGCAGATGTCTTTTGGGCACAAATTGGAAAATACCTACGATGGCTCATTTCATTGAGTCTCTCACACAATAGCAGAAAAAACTCATACAAATGGGCCTCATGAAATATCCCAAAGCACATGCACTCGCCATGCATGATGGAAAATGTTCATCCAAACAGAAATCGAAGCAGAAACAAAAGGAGCTATTACATCCAGAATCAAAGAAGGAGGGATATTCCAAACCCTTCAAGGATTCTGTAGGTTCCAAATATTATTCAAATTCCAAAGGGAAGAAGAAGAAGGGAAAGAAGTGCACATATTGCAATAAACTGAATCATGAAGAATCCATATGCATGAAGACGCAGATCGATCTTATGACAAAGGTACTTCAAAAGAATAACCTTGGAGACTTCATTCCTGAAGGAGACAACAAGAAGAAGGAAGAAGACTATGCGCCTAAAAAAGGTAATCATCATGCTCTTGTTGCAATTAATTCCTCATTGTTGAGGAAAATATATGAATTTATCTTACTCGTGCATTTTCATACTTTACTTGGCTAAAGTAAAGTAGACGGGGGGGTGAAACAATGTTCTGGGATATGTGAGGGGTTTGTATTGAGCGAAAATATGATATAATGAATGGGGAGAAGAAATTTCCACTGCTTAATGACAACAAAAATCAACTTTAAATCAACCCAATAAACCTTATTGCAATCCACTCAAGATACTACCACTTCATCCATTTAACACAAAAATTCTCTTGGCTATAATCAATATTAGAACAGGGAATGAACAAAATGAATATGGGATATGTGAGTGGGTTGTAATTAGTGGAAAATGAGATAATGAGAGGGGAAAAAATGTTTAATGTTCATGATATTAATCAATTAATCCATAACATACTTTGCAGTAAGAAAAATATGCATCAACCAACAATCAGATGACTGAGTCATAATTCCTGTGTATTTGCCTAATTTCATTGTCCATTAATATTTGAGATAGTTCCATTACAAAACATAAGTAATTCACACAATTTTTAAGAGGTTTTTTTCTCTTTATTCACACATTCTTCATTTTATAACAGTCAACAACAACACTCATTTCCAATCTGTAATCATTAAAATCCACCACTTCCATACATTTCCCCAATCCACATCTATATTTAAAAGTAGTGTTTCCAAAATAATAATGAATTCACTATTTCTATAATAGAGCCAATCAAGATCTGTAATGATATTCGTTCCCATATATATATATGTGTAGTATAAATATCAAAATAATCAAAACTTCACATGCCATGCCTTAAAAAACAATTGACTATACAACCAACAACCACCATTTAGACATAGGCTATGCAGGAGTAATTTTCCAAGGCAACATAACCATATCACTGTAAATAAAACAACTCAATGTGAATTAAAATCCGAGCCAAATATCCAATGCAACTATCATCAACAGTGGTCAATTTCAATAAATAACATGCTTAAAAATCTGAGGGTATCGCTGAGTATATAAAAAAACTATCCATACTACACACAAAGGGCAACTGACCAAACTCCACAATGAGACATTTCCAGTTATCGCAAGAAACACACATTCATGAAAATAACCTAACATATCATTTTGAGACTATTCTCATTAATATGTGGTTGGTTCGTTTAAGTCACACCATGATTCAATTAATCCATACATACTCAGGCTTATCCAACCGACAACGCAAGGACGTTATGGATATGCCTTCTAAAGTTATCCAGTTCAATTATCATTCGGCCCCAGGGAACCCATAGTTATCATGACTCATGTTTCATTTGAAAAATACCATACATAGACGGGACCTGTGTGAGAAACCCTAAGCATTCGTGACCAATTTCAGCCATCAACCAAATCACCATAAGTGCAAAACTGATGCCAACGCATGCTCCCTACACAACCCGCAATTCAGAAGGTCCACGTTAGCACAAGATATTTCCTTTCTACCAGCCCGAAGAACTCTAATGGTTCTTCTATTTCCCTATTGAGAAATCTGCACCCACATCAATCTTTCACTGGATTCCCTCTTTGCACTTGGGAGATCGGACTTCGCACCTTCACGAATCCTGTGGTCAAGCATTGGTCTCTCGAATCCCCAAATCCCGACAACAGTCCACGCTAAACTTTCACTTTTCCTTTCGGGATTTTCCCTATCGTGATTTCGGCGATCACGATGTCGAACAACTCGTCTCTCCGACTCCCGAATCTTGATTTGCCAAAACTCCGATATACTCGTGAGCTTTGACTTTTCAACGCTTCTTCACTTCATCGGCATTTCGGAGTTCGCGATATCACGAATCCTAATGTAATGAGTTCGAGACTTCACCCCACGAAACTCCGAAATCCATCAACGGAGGTTGACTCCGTGTCAGTAGTATGCAACCTGTCCACCTGCCGACTCCACTGTGGCCCACACGAATCCTATTAGTTTTGGGATATCGTGTTTCATGATTTCGCGATTCCTGTTGCAGATTTATGGGACTTCAACCTACGAAACCCCGATAGAAGTATCCGTGCATAAATCCGACGGTCCTTATGGCTCGGATCTACAGTCCTGCCCCTCCTGATCTTAGAACCCCTCTGAAATGCTCGTGATAACTCACTTTCTCCTCTGTGAGATATGATGGCTCACGGAAATTCATGAATTCTCTTCGGAGCATTCCAACCGTCCGTTCTTTCCTCTGAGAATCTCTACATGATTAACCAAGGTGCTTCTCTCTGCGGAACTTGTCCTCCTACGGCGCAAACTTACGATGCCTCCTACAAACTTCAAGGTACTTGGACTCTCTTCCTGCCTTCAACGAACTTTTGAAGATTTCAGATCCTTCTGAACTGTCTTCAACTTCGATTCTTAGAGAAGACTCCTGCGCACACTCCTTGCGGAAACCTTCAGACACTTCCAAGTGTTGAAATTCCTTCGACCCTGCGCACACCTGCAACAATAGTCTCTCAATACTTCACTCAGGTTCGTAACCCTGATACTTCACTTGGCCTGCGCAATCCTTGCACGGCTCTTGTGCCTGACTGCACTTCCAAATGAATGAGTACAAAAGCTACCCTATCTGAACCCTTTGTCAACACACTCCTTGCAGACACTTCAACTGGACTCCTTGCAGGAATCCTTGTTTAGATAGAGAAACAATTGAAACTCATTCCTACTTCCTTTCAGACTTCAAACTCAAAACATGAAATCCTATACATAACATATAAAGCAAATGCATAACAGGAAGAAAACATTCATGAGCATATCATTCAACATCAATACGCAAAGAACAAACACGAAACCATGAATTTGAATCAAACTCTTTATATTAATACAAATATCTGTACATGGGTGTTCTTACACAACTCTTTGAATACTCTTTCTCTCTTCAACAACGCTGCTTATTCTATCTTACAATTTACACAATGAGGGTGTCTATATCTCGTTTCCCTCTTTCACTCTAAATCTGTCTAATCTACACATTCAATTCTACCTACTTGCATTAACTACTATAAATGCCTTCTACCTACTAAGGACGAGAGAAAATCGCTCAAGGTCCGTTTACATTTTATAAGTGCACCTTTTGTTAATGACTACATTTAAGATTTCGCATCAACTTCAAGGTGATTTCAAAATTTGTGTTGGGCGCTCCTTCCAGCTGTCTTTTTTCTCCATGTTGGCTCGCTTAACGTTGGTGATGCTCCTGCATCATACTCCCTCACTTGAAACTTTTCATGGGCTCCTATCGATGAGCTCACACACGGTCTGTCCATGCCTCTGTATCTCCGCTTCATTCTCCCAGTTGGAATCTTCAACTGGATGGCCTTTCCATTTGACAAGATACTCAAAGTATTGCTTTCGCCTGGTCTTTTTGCTTATTATTTTGTCTAGTATGCGCTCCATCTACGGCTTATCTACAACTAGCATCTGCTTTGTCCACTAGATTACTGGTTGTTCATTTCCAGTCCCTATTTCCTCAGTCTTATATGGGGACAAATTTGAGATATTGAATATCGGAGAAATTCCGATCCCATTGGGTAATTCAATCTCGTAAGCATTCACCCCAAATTTCTTCAAGACCCTACATGGCCCAATTTTCTTCATCTTTAGATTATTATATGTTCCTCTCGAGAACCTTTCCTTTCACAAATGTGCCAGAATCAAGTCACCAACCTCAAAATGAAGTTGTCTCTTGTGATGGTCTGCTCTGTCCTTATATTCCTGACTTGAATTCAGCAGTCGCTACTTCACCTGGTTGTGAAGTTCCTTCGTCGCCTCTGCGAATTCTTCTGCACTAGCATTCCTAGTCGTAGTCTGTTTTAAATCCCTCAGCTCAGAAACTCCTCTCAGATGCATGCCATAGACGATCTGAAATGGAGTCTTCCCTGTGCTCCTGTTAACCGAGTCGTTATAAGAAAATTTTTCCTATGGTAATATGTTGTCCCATTGGATGTGGTGTTTTGTCACTAAGCTCCTCAGCAAGTCTCCCAGACTTTTGTTCACTACTTTCTTCTATCCATCTGTCTGAGGATGATAAGCCGAACTAAATGAAAAGTTATTTCCCAGCCTCTTCCATAAGGTCCTCCAAAATTCCCTATGAATTTGGTGTCTCGATCCAAAACTATACTTCTTGGTAAGCCATGAAGTCGAATGACCTCTTTGAAAAACAGATTTGCAATGTGAGTTGTGTCACTGGTTTTCTGACATGGAATGAAGTGTGCCATCTTGGAAAATCTATCCACCACCACAAAGATTGAATCAAAACTTCTTTGTGTTCTTGGCAACCCCAATACAAAATCCATGTTGATTTCATCCCATGGCCTCTCTGGTATGGGCAATGGTTGGTAAAATCCCGCATTCTATTTCCTTCCCTTCGAATGATGGCAAATTCTACATCTGTCTACGAATCTCTTGATGTCTTCTCGCATTATCGGCCAAAATTATGAGTCATTCAACTTTGCGAACGTCTTGTTGTGGCCAAAGTGTCCTGCCAATCCTCCATTGTGTTTCTCCTTCAGCAGATTCTCCCTCATGGAGCATTTCGGAATACACAGTTGATTACCTTTAAACAACAATCCTTCCTGGATCATGTACTCTACCCATTAGCTTCTATCTCTGAGAATTGGATTCTCAGCTACTTCATACGCCTCCTTAAAATCCTGATCATTTGTGTACATGTTCCTAAGATCATCAAAACCCAACATTTTGACTCTGAACTCCTGCAATAGCAAACACTTCCTGTTCAAAGCATCAACAACTTTGTTAGCAGTATCAGAAATATTTTTTATCACAAAAGTGAATTTTTTCATGTACTCAACCCATTTGGCATGTCTTTGATTCAACTTTTTCTGTTAAGTCACAAACTGCAATGCACGATTGTCACTGTATACGACACATTTTTTCGGGATCAAGTAATGTCTCCATTTCTTCAATGCCTGTATGATAGCATAAAACTCTTTATTATAAGTGGAGTATTTCACTTATGCTTCATTCAGCTTCTCACTGAAGTATGCTATCAGCCTGTCTTCCTAACTCAAGACTGCCCCGATTGCAAATCCACTTGCATCGCATTTCACCTGAAATGTCTTTCATAAATCTGGCAACACCAAAATTGGTTGTTCCGTGATCTTCATCTTCAACAGATTGAAACCCTTATTAGCCTCTTCTATCCAGTGAAAAGACTTATGTCTTTTATTCACTATATCCATCATCGTTGCGCTAATTCCACTGAAATTTCTGATGAACTTTCGGTAGAAACTAGCCAATCCATGAAAACTTCTCACCTCAAAGATATTCTTCGGTGATGGTCAATTCTTGATTACCTCCACCTTATCCGGATCCATCCTCAAATCATCTATGGAAATAAAAAATCCCAAGTGGATGAGCTCTGTCTTCACGAATGAGTATTTATTCATGTTTATCAACAACTTCTCCTACTGTAACCTCTGCATCACTGTAGCCAAATGCTTCAGATGCTCTGCCACTGTTTTACTGTAAACCAGTATGTCATCCAAATACACAATGACAAATTTCTTGATGAACTCCCTCAGTACTTCATTCATCAACCTCATGAAGGTACTGGGTGCATTTGTTAAGCCAAACGGAATAACAAGCCATTCATACAACCCTTCGTTTGTTTTGAATGTTGTCTTCCACTCATCACGCTCTCTCATGCAGATTTGATGATAACTGCTTTTCAAATCAATCTTTGAAAAATACTTTGCTCCACTCAAGCAATCCATCAGATAATCCATCCTTGGCAATGGAAATTTGTACCTGATGTTTATCTTGTTAATTGCCCTCGAGTCAGTACACATCCTCCAGCCTCCATCTTTCTTCGGACTGAGTATTGTTGGAACAACACATGGACTCAAGCTTTCTCTGACCAAACCTTTTTCCAATAAATCTTGGACTTTCCTTTTAACCTCTTCATTCTCTTGCGGCATCAATCTGTACGTGGCTTTGTTTGGCAAAATGGCTCCTAGTATGAGATCAATATGATGACTCACACTTTTGATCGGTGGCAATGAACGAGGCAATTCGTCCACTACAATGTCAACGAACTCTTCCAGCAGTTCTTGAACTTCTTCTGGTAAATCATCCACCCTTGTGTTGGTCAAAACAATCTTTGGTTTCCTAACCACAATGAACTGTGGATCCTCCTTCTTCTTAACCTATGTAATAAGTTCCTTCCCACTCATGAGAAGTACTATGTTTCTTACTTCCGGCTTCACCTCCTTATCCTTAATTGGAAGAAACATGTGAGTCCTCCCATTCTTCTCTAGGGTGTATGTGTTCATTCTCCCATCATGAATCACATTTCTTTCATATTTCCATGGCCTACCCAGCAATAGATGACAAACATCCATAGGAATGACATCACACAAGATCTTATCATTATATCCTCCTATCTTAAATTCAACTAAACATTGTTTAGTGACAGTTACCTGATGTCCTTTCTGTAGCCACGAAACTCTGTATGGGCTTGGATGATCAATCGTTTCAAGCTCCAGCTTCTCTAACATCTCTGTAGAAACAAGATTATCCATGCTACCACTGTCTACAATGACCTTGCATACCCTATCCTTGGTCTTGCAAGTAGTCTGAAAATGTCTGGTCCTCTGGACTGAACTCTCCACCTCCTTCTCTGGTGTCAAAATGACTATTCGCATCATCAGCGATCTTCCGCCTTCAACGTATTCTTCCTCAACATCCTGCCTCTGTGCCTCGGCAATGTGAGATTCTCCACTTTATTTCTTTTTATCTGGACACTCGTAAGACTTGTGCCCATTCTTTCCACATGTGAAGCATGTTAATACGCCACCTCTTCTTCTTCCTCTACCTCTAGTACAAGGAAAAGTGTTATTGTCATCATAATCTCCTCTCTTCTCATTATGCTGCCCTCTCTATGAGGTTCCACCTCTCTCAGTTCGAGTCTGAGGTTTCTTCCAGTCCTCTTTGGGCTTCTGATATTTGTCCTGGGAAACTAATTTGCCTCTGGGCTGACTTCTGCCTCAGCCTCTCTGACTCTTCTTTCAACTCAGCTTCTCTTTCGCTTTTAGAGCCATCTGATAAGAATCTTCCACCGTTCGGATGGTTACCATGCTCATCTCATCCTGGATATCATATCTCAGGCCATTCATGTATCTGGCAACTTTTTCATCATCGCTTTCCTGATGACCTGCCCTGATGTTCAGCTTATAGAATTCCTCAGTGTATTCTTTCATTGTCATCAGCTTCTGTCTCAAGTTCTGCATTCTCCTGAATAGAGTAATTTGATCATCTCTGGGGATGAATTTCACCTTCATCTTCGCGATCATTCTATCCCATCTTTTGATCTTCTACTTGCCTTTGCAGCGTCTATCAGCTTGTAGTTTATCCCACCACAATGTTGCATGTCCCTTCAATTTTGTGACAACATGCTTGACTTTTTTGTCTTCTTCGACATCTTCATAGTCAAAGTATGTGTCTAGAGCCCTAATCCAGTCTAGAATCTCCTCTGCATCCAGATTTCCCTCATAAGATGGAATGTCCATCTTCACTCTTGCACCCATTCTTGCAATAGCTCTAATCAAACGTTCGTTTGATGCATCTTCAGCTACAACTTCTTCTTCATGTTCAGCCTCAATTTCACTCTTGGAATCACTGAGATCCCCGGCACTGACTGTGCATCTTTGGGATGTCTCCATGTCTTCGGGTCTAGCTCGTAGGTCATGCATCTCTCTTTCCATAGATGGATCAGTCATCTACCTACCTCTTCTTCTCGACATTTCCCTATCCTCTGGTGGATCGGGTGTTTGCATGTCCCTTCTCCTTGGCGGCATGGTGAATTCTCTTTTCTCTTCTACATAAAGCAAAGAACCTTTCTGAGCTCTGATACCAAACTGATGCCAATGCATGCTCCCTACACAACCTCCAGGTTAGAAGGTCCACATCAGCACAGTATCTTTCCTTTCTACCGGCCTGAAGAACTCTAATGGTTCTTCTATTTCCCTATCGAGAAATCTGTACCCAGAACAATCTTTCACTGGATCCCCTCTTTGCACTTGGGAGATCGGACTTCGCACCTTCACGAATCCTGTGGTCAAGCGTTGGTCTCTCGAATCCCCGAAACCCGACAAAATTCCACGCTGGCCTTTCACTTTTCCTTTCAGGATTTTCCCTTACGCGATTTCAGCAATCGCGATGTCGAACAACTCGTCTCTTCGACTCTTGAATCCTGATTTTTCAAAACTCCGATATACTCGTGAGATTTGAATTTTCAACGCTTCTTCACTTCATCGACATTTCGGAGTTCGTGATATTACGAATCCTAATGTAATGAGTTCGAGACTTCACCCCACAAAACTATGAAATCTGTCAACGGAGGTTGACTCCGTGTCAGCAGTACGCCACCTGTCCACCTGCTGACTCCATTGTGGCCCACACGAATCCTATTAGTTTCGGGATATCGCATTTCATGATTTCGCGATTCCTATTGCAGATTTACAGGACTTCAACCTACAAAACCCCGATACAAGTATCCATGCATAAATCTGACGGCCCTTATGGCTCGGATCTACAGTCCTTCCCCTCCTGAGCTTAGAACCCCTCTAAAATACTCGTGATAACTCACTTGCTCCTCTGTGAGATCTGATGGCTCACGCAAATTCACAAATTCTCTTTGGAGGATTCGAACCGTCCATTCTTTCCTCTAAGAATCTCTGCATGATTAACCAAGGTGCTTCTCTCCGTGGAACTTGTCCTCCTGCGGCACAAACTTACGCCACCTCCTACAAACTTCAAGGTACTTGGCCTCTCTTCCTTCCTTCAACGAAATTTTTAAGATTTCAATTCCTTCTGAACTGTCTTCAACTTCGAGTCTTAGAGAATACTCCTGCGCGCACTCCTTGTGGAAACCTTTAGACACTTCCAAGTGCTGAACTTCCTTCGACCCTGCGCACACCTGCAACAACAGTCTCTCAATACTTCACTCAGGTTCGCAACCCTGAGACTTCACTTGGCCTGCACACTCCTTCCACGACTCTTGTGCCTGACTGCACTTCCGAATGAATGAGTACAAAAGATACCGTATCTAAACCCTTTGTCAACTCACTCCTTGCGGACACTTCAACTGCACTTCTTGCAAGAATCCTTGTTCAGATACAGAAACAATTGAAACTCATTCCTACTTCCTTTCAGACTTCAAACTCAAAACATGAAATCCTATACACAACATATAAAGAAAATGAATAACAGGAAGCAAACATTCATGAGCATATCATTCAACATCAATACACAGAGAACAAACATGAAACCATGAATTTGAATCAAACTCTTTCTATTAATCCAAATATCTGTACATGGGCGTTCTTACACAACTCTCTGCATACTCTTGCTCTCTTCAACAATGTTGCTTATTCTATCTTACAATTTACACAATGAGGGTGTCTATATCTCATTTCCCTCTTGCGCTCTAAAACTGTCTAATCTACACATTCAATTCTACCTACTTGCGTTAACTACTATAAATGCCTTCTACCTACTAAGGATGAGAGAAAATCGCTCAAGGTCCATTTACATTTTAAAAGTGTTCCTTTTCTTAATGATTACATTTAAGATTGCGCATCAACTTCAAGGTGATTTCAAAATTTGTGCTGGGCACTCCTTCCAGTTGTCTTTTGTCTCCGCACTGGCTCGATTGACGTTGGTGATGCTCCTGCATCAAAAACTAGTGACTGCACATCAATCAACAATTCACCATTGTGGTAAAAAAAATAAAATCAATCGACCGAACAAGACGAGGTAGCTATGTATACCCACACATCCAATCAAAATGGGCAGAGGCCCTTCCATTAAAACAATTGAGTCCTTTGACATTAGGTGGATGACTATGAACTTTATAAGTGCAGTGGCAATGTAAGTTTCACATTATTATCATAGAGGCAGTGAAGAAAACCATACCAACACGACTATTATACGACCAACAGGTGAGCCCTCATTCGAAGTAATAGACCAAAAAAATTGGGAACAACTTAACAATATTGATAGTCTCCCTATGCAACTCCCGTCTAGATGGTTAAGGGTTTGTATGGTAGTATTCACAAGAGGAATGAAACTAACTGCAGTGAAACTTTGAGGCCAATGGTGTACACACGAGCAAAATTATGATTCACTTGTGAACGAGAGACAGTTCCTTGACAGGGTCAAAATAGGAGGACATGGCTCTAGTTAAACATTAGAATCGTGAAGGAAACATTCCACCCATGATTTAAACAAAACCCTTCAACCAAAACACAGTGGCAACAAAGAACTATCACGTAGGAGGAATAAAAACTTTGATGAACTTAAAACCATTATAGAAGAACCATACATTTCTGTTTAAAACCAAAATTTCACATAGTTGCAGCACTCATGACAAACACAAACCCACACAACTGAGACAAAAATATTTCATAACCAGAGTGAAGTCAAGAATGGCCAAAAGAGACATACCTATTAATCGAAATCCTTAAGATGCGAGGTGGTCGAGCAGTTTCACCCTGCCAAACATCTGGAGCGCGAACACAACAGGAAGATCAAACAATGGTCCAACTAGGGTGGCAACCAATGAGAAGAGTAAAGGTGATGTGCAGTAAATGCACGTCGCCTCCACCCATATTTTATTTACTCCACAGTACACACCAACGAACCCCCCATTACCACCATTAATCAACCAATGCATCAAGAATATCAGCATATTTAAACCATAGCATAATCTGAGTTCCGTATAACAATTCAACCATTTGCATTGTTACTTTTCAAAATGTGCCACCCATGTTTATATTCCCAATATAACTCAAAGAAATCACTTGACCACTATACAGTCTAAACAATCATGTATAGAATTATCACTAATAGCGTGATCAATATCAACCCAAACATTAGCATAATCACCAAAAAAATCGCAAAACCATTACTTCCATGAGCCCCCAATGTTATTAACACATGTATATCAAATATCGATTACATTTACCAATGCACAACCATTGCATTACCTCCTTGCCAAGATGTGCCACTAACATGTTCACCATATGCATATATTAAAAATGTAATTTAACAATTTTTTATAGCCATTTCCTTGTTAGCTAAGGTTTAACAATAATCAACAAATGCATGTAGTATTGCAGAACTAGGTTCATTTCCACTCGTTGTAATATTTTTCCTTCTTCAAAGTTGCCCTTTATGTGACTTTACTAACATGTTTTTTGTGTAGGTGCGAGAAGGCCAAATACCATATATGAATAGCAGGTTGTAGTATCATGAAGGGACAACATCTCAAAGATTAACTCATATCAATGACCACCACATTAACATCAACCATGTAAATTTTTGTAACACATCATCATAACATAAAAAATGAACAGATCTGCAACTAAATAATTCAAGGGGTCCCACCTACTAGTATTATTTAGTTTTATAATAATAGGCTTTAACAACACTTTGCGAGCGTAACTAGTTGACGTTTTCAATCATCAACAAACTGGCGACTCCACAGGGAAATTTGTTTTAACAGATTAGAACTCAGAACCCATGGTTTTGCAGACCAATAATAGTAATTTCAAGAAGACGTAACTCGATTTATTATGCAATAGGGGGAAGTGAGCGGATTTAATGGAAAGATGACCGGGAATTTGGGAATAACTCATGAAAAGCATTAAGTATGAGGGTTTTTACCACTATATGCATAGTCATTTGGCTATAAAATGCTCTCAACCTGAAAGAGGAAAACTTATAGATTTTCTCTTAAGATCTCAATGAATGAAGAAATGGCAAGAAGAAGCGGGAAACAACCAATTCCTCGTAAGATAGCAGTGGAAATATGTAACAAATTCAAAAGGCCCTTGAGAGTAGATATCATAACAATTGTGTAAGCTCGATTGTTATTGACTAACAATGCTTTTGCAGAGGTGTCACTATGGAAAAATTGATCCAACCTTCTAACTTGACCAAACACTTAAAATATGGTAAAGACAGAAATTGTAACATAAGTAATAATGCAAAAATTAAAACAGCAGCAGTAAAAGACAACAGTAAAAGACGAAAATAAAACATAGCAAAAGTCAACTCAGAAAGCATAAACCTGTAGAAAAAGAAGCACAAAATTTGAAATCAGAGCTAAACTACTAGCATAAAGAAGAATACCATCAGCAAAAAGACCTTTCACACTGGTCCCTCGCAATACTTCAAGAAACGACTTTTAGTGTTGTGGGAAAACCATTTTCTCTGTAATTCCTTCAAAATTTTTGAGTTAGTGTCTAAGACATAATTAATCTGGAAGTGACCCAACACTTAAAATTTCGACATAACTATCAGCCTTTTGAAGTATACAAATAAATATTCAAGGTAAGCATGGAGACTGACCAACTCATCGAGAGTTTTGTGTATTGGTCGTTTTAAGACGATACTTGTATCAAATAAACCAAAAGGCCAACAATTCTAAGATATATTATCGAAATTAGTAGTAAAAGCAGTTTTGTGAATATTTTCCCCTTCTACCTTGGTTTTATCGTAAACAAACAACCTGTCAGGTAAAGGCTCCAAGTGTAACTCTACAACCTATTGCAGAAACATTTTCATGCTGAGAGGGGGGAAAAGATTTCTCATAATTGCTTGCCTGAAAGTTTGAATACTAATGCAAGTTCTAATATCATTAATGATATTTGAAGCAGGTTCCCAATTGGAAACCCATTTAGGGTGGACTAAAGAAAACATTTCAGTCCTTAAGAAAATCTTCAACTTCCCCCGAAAGGTTGCCTTCAGTGAAAAGTTAACAAGTCTTCATTTTTTTCCTGCTAGTTTTGCAGTATGTTGAACAAGACCTGGATCAAAACCACGAAGATCCATATTAAACCAAGAAAAAACCTCTTGAAATCCATCGAGCAATTCAACAGACTTTATTCCTTATTTATCAGAACCCTGGACATTTATTTTAACGTTCAATGAAGATCTAGGTGTCCTAATGTTCTTGGAGATGGCTTCAACCACCTTCAATTGTAACTCCTCCTCCTCTTCTTTATTTCCTCTAGCACTCCATGAAAATGAAGCCTCAAGAGGAATCAAGCCCTCAGGAATCTTGTGATTTTCCATGGATATAGTTTTCTCAAGCTTAAGAGGTTCATCTTGGATGATAGAACAAATGCTTTCATCATCCAGGAGGGCCTCCCAAAATCCTACATGGCTAGGAATATAAGGACGATGTCGATATTAGAAAGCACAATCAGGCCAGTGAGGCAAGAGATGTTGAGTAGGAGAGGCTACAAAGAAGGCTAACCGATCATCTATTGAATTCAAATCCTTTCTAACATGGGTAATGTTAAAAGATAGAAGGTTCGAGACAAGTGCCCAAACAGTTTGGGAGTATTGTTCCATCATCTTGTCGCTAGGAGAGCATGCCTTACGTATCAGGTTCACAACAAGATCAAGATTTACAAAAACTAAAAGGTTACCACAACCAATATTAAGGGTGTTCTCAATGCCTAACAACAAAGCTTTGAATTCAACAACATTTTTTGTGCAAGCAAACTCCAACCTGTATGACAGATTATGATTTTTTCCTGAAGGGTAAACCAAGATAATACCATCCCCGTTACCTTCATTAGAGCGTGAACCATCAAAGTGCATACGCCATAATTCATCATCTAAATTTGATTCTTTTCATAGGAATATTATCTTCTTCAACAAAGATGGAATATACTCCTACGTCTTCTTCGATATAGTTTACACTAGATTGTGGAACACTCTCTATATAGGGTGAAATTCTTCCTTCTCTCAGGACTATAATGTTCTTTCCATTCCGAGGAACGGATAAATATGTCTCATCGAGTGAGAGGTATCCACCCGTTAGGGCTTGCCAATCTCTTCCCAAGATAATTGAATAATTTCTTACAGGCATATTGATCACCTGAATGCTGAGGGTTGTCCTTATCTCAGGGTGAGCACATAAAACCAATGTTACGTCTTTAATCTCGCCTATGGTTGTTTATTGTAGACTATTATAGGAAAGCATGCTTTGGGCATTTTTTTTTGTACAAGATAATCCTATCTCTTCCATAATAATATTCAACATAACACTTGGGCCTGAACCAGCATCAATGAGGCAACAATGGGCGATTTTATCCATGATCTTTACAAAAATATAAAAAGGGGGGTTTTTTACAGGGTATCTAAAGTTATGTACACCTACTTTATTTACAAAAGAATCCTCTCCTCTTACCTCTTCAGAAATATTGGCCACAACAAAAGCCTTTCCTTCCATGAATTGTTTCAGATGCATCTGTTGTTCAGGGACGACAACCATGTCTAGGAGTGTTGCATCTTCTTTGATGTTAGATAATTGATTTAAGATGTTGTATTTGGAAGAGGGGGGGGAGGAGTGATTCTTTGACTCTCAGGAATTTTAGGAACCTAGGGCGCAACAATGGTTGAGGATGAGAATGGGCTATAAGAACTATGAGGAGGGTCAAACTTGCCTTTTGGGGTATAGGCTTTGTTTCTGGTATTGATAACCATGACATCTTCTGGCTCAGAAAAATCTAGGACAATGATAGTGGCTTCTAGTATTTTAACAAATATCTTGTCTCTAGCACTCTTCCTTACCTCACACATGGTTTCTTCATGGTGTTCCTTGCAAAAGTTACACCAAATCCTAGGCAAGATAACTTTGGGCTAAAAAATATTTTCAACCGGAATTCTAAAAGGAGGGGAAGAAGAGGATGAAGCTCCAGGGGTGAGAGGGGAGACATTACCCTTCTGCTCAAATGTTGTCATATGATTGTTCATATATTGTACTAGCTATAAGAGATCATACATGTCTATCTATCTAACTGATTCTCCCTGGGGTAGACCAGTTCATTCAAGCTATTCTTCGTACTCTGAACAAGTGTGCAAAGAGGAACCAAGATTATCAATGGATTTTTCTTTAAGCCTATGATGGTAAGGAGAAGGTAATTCATTATAGTAATGCATGAAGGTGGTTTGGTTCTGAGGGTAGACAATTTCGGGGATTTGATTATAAAACTTGGTGAAACGCAAGTTGAAAGACCTAATGGCCTCAACATCTTTGTAAGTGACATTATTATACTCCCTTAACTTATCAGCAGGGATTTTGGATTGTATGTAAGTGGATCTGAACCAATATATTAATTCCTCCCAGGTGAACAAAATCTTAGGAGGTAAGTCAAAAAAATCGATCACAACCTTCCCTTCCAAGGAATTGACGAATAGGGTTGGCCCCTATGTTATGACAAGCATTAGAAAATGCCACTAGGTGTTCATTGGTACTGACAGTGTTATTTCCTGAAAACTTAGGAAAATGCTCCTTAAACTTTGGAAGTGGACGAGTAGAAGGAGCTAGATTAAGAGGAGAGGACACATGCCATGGTGTAGTTGTGGCATCTTCTTCAAACTAAAAAAAGTCCATACTTCTCGATTACTTTGGCAGGGTTTGTAGTAGATTGGACGAGGATATGGTTGTTGTACAAGCTACCAATCACTAATGACAATGAATATTGGGAATATGGAACACTTCGAGTGCCACCATAACCACCACCAAATTCCATCTTATGGATGATAGATTAGGGAAAGAAAGACGAGCTGGATGAATCAGATAATGTTCTCCTTATGGCACTTTGTTGGGTAGTATTGATGGGAAAATTTGACTTTCCATCAACTGGAAGAATAGATCCGGTCCAAGGTTGTCTAAATAACCCAAGACGTTTGGTGTAATGTATTATGATGGGTTTAATAGCTCTGTTAGCCAACTAGGGTCCTAAAGATAGAAAAATGAAATAAACTAACTAAAGAAAAGATTCTAACAATCGACACAATAATTACAAATATTTATCTAAGAATGTGAATATACAAATGATTATGAACATTCTATATATAGTTTACAAGGTTTTCTTGAAATCTTGCGAAAATGATTGTTTGATAAAGTTTATGAATCAAATATGAACAACACTTCATTTTGGATTTTTTTTTAAAAGATATTAAACGAATAAATACTAAATGAACATGATTGAAACAGTGACACAAAAACAATCAAAGCCGATTAATGTAATCATTGTTTCATTCATAAACAACTTAACTAAATAACACACATAATAATCTGTAGTTGATCAACGAAACTGGTATTATCTTTCTGTGTTGTATGAGCTCCTGCCTGTACTGTTGTTAAGGGAAACCTATAATAGAACAAAACTAGCACTTCCAGAATACATTCAAAGAAGTATTTGATATTGGAGTAAATTAATAACAATGGGAAAACAACTAATTAAGAATCATGTGATCTTAAGATAATCAATATTTAAGAATGAAAGAAAACTCAATTCTGAGTATTGATATTATCCATAATTTAACATTAGAAATAAATTCCACAATAATCAAATGATCGATTGATCACACATAAAAAATGGAATAATAAATTATGGACAACACATAACATTTAACAGTATGAAAACACCATATGATGACAAGCTAAAGATAAAATCAACCATAATAACATTATCATAATACAACAGTAGTGAAA
>ML780582.1:380780-396556 GCA_009831015.1 Picea engelmannii
AAAGACTCAACTAACTTTGGTTGGGGTGGGGGGGGGGGGAGTAATAATCATAATAGGGTCATAAATAAATAATAACTAGTAGGTGGGACCCCTTGTGACTCCCTTTAGTTCATAACAATCATAACCATCATCACATAATACATTAGTTAAGAAACTACACCCCTTGTGCCTCCCCTCAAACACATTTACTTTTGACAATTTTAGCTCATGAAATTTGAAAATATTTGAAAATAATACTCATATATCCAAAATAAAACATGTTGTCCAAAATCCATGAAGTCCACCATCATAAAACAATAAATAACATAAAAATCAAAAACCATATTTTCCAGTCTGTGATGCAACCCTTCCTTGGTTGATGTTGTCATCTCTTGATTTTCCTGAATTTTCCTTGGGTTGGGTAGAGCCTTTAGGCTTTATCTCACTAATCACATGGGAGCAATTGTCCCTCAAATGCATATGTGAAGACACAGATTTGTTGGAGTCATCGGTGGGTGAGGAAGGGGAAACAATATATTTTCCTTTATCAAGTGCATGGTGGGCTTCAGTGTTCTGGCATGGGAGGATTGTACTGGCTAGTGGTTAGGGGCATCTTGGACAATGGGGTTCAAAGGTGGAGGAGTAGGCAAAGTCAAGTTGGGTCAGCCATGGTGTTGGGAGACTGTTGGGTGAACAATCTCTTACCACCCATCATTTTCAGGGACTTTAGGATTTAAAGAGACATGAGGTGGCACAGGGATGTCGGGGGCTTGAGGGGCTTGGAAAGGAGGACTTTCAAGCCTAGGTTGGACTATTCCCTACCCAATCCAATTAAAGAATTGAGCATGAAACAATTGGCCAAGCTCTTATAAATCAACATCAAAATGTATAGAGAACCTAGGCCTTCTTGGGCCTTTGTTCCAGTTACCTCTACCTCTGTTTCCTCAACCATGGCTTCCCTGACTGAAAAACCTCATCCTACATATGTTAATGATTAACAAATAGTCTTTTAAATAACCATGCATGACAAATCCTTACAAAGATGAAATAGATTTGGCTCATAATGTATCAGGCTCATGCAATCCAATCCATACAAATTGTTCTAACGTTAATCAATGAGCAGGGGGGGTGAACCAATATTTTGGGATACATGAGGGGTTTGTATTGAGGGAAAATATGATATAATGAATGGGGAGAATAAATGGTCACTACTTAATGACAAAAACAATCAACTGTAAATCAACACAATAAACTTTACTGCAATCCACTCAAGATACTTCCACTTCATCCATTTAACACATAAATTCTCTTGGATGTAATCAATATCAAAATAGGGAGTGAACAAAATGAATATGGGATATGTGATGGGGTTGTAATTAGCGGAAAATGAGATAATGAGAGGGGAAAAAATGTTTATTGTTCATGAGATTAGTCAAGCAATCCATAACATACTTTGCAGTAAGAAAAATATGCATCAACCAACAATCAGATGATTGAGTCATAATTCCTGTGTATTTGCCTAATTTCACTTTCCATTAATATCTGACATAGTTCCATTGCAAAACAGAAGTAATTCACACAATTTGTAAGACGTTCTATTCCCTTTATTTGCACATTATTCATTTTATAACATTCAACAACAACACATATTTCCAATCCGTAATCATGAACATCCACCACTACCATATATTACCCCAATCCACATCTATATTTAAAAGTAGTGTTTCCAAAATAATAATGAATTCACTATTTTTGTAATACATCCAATCAAGATTTGTAATGATATTCATTCCCATATATATATATATATATATATATATATATATATATATATATATATATATATATATATATGCAGTAGAAAGATCAAAATAATCAAAACTTCACATGCCACGCCTTAAACGACAATTGACTATACAACCAACAACCACCATTTAGACACAAGCTATGCAGGAGTAAATTTCCAAGGCAACGTAACCATACCATTGTAAACAAAACAACTCAATGTGACTTAAAATCCGAGCCAAATATCCAACGCGAATGTCATCAACAGTGGTCAATTGGAATAAATAACATTCTTAAAACTCTGAGGGTATCATTGAGTATAAAAACAAACTATCCATACTACACACAAAGAGCAACTGACCAAACTCCACAATGCGACATTTCCACTTATCACAACAAAAAAAATTCATGACAATAACTCAACATATCGTGTTGAGACTGTGCTCATTAATATGTCATTGGCTCGTTTAAGTCACATTGTGATTCAATTAAGTCGTGCGTACTCAGGCTTATTCAACTGACAACACAAGGATGCCGTGGATATGCTTTCTAAAGTTATCCAGTTCGATTATTGTTTGGCCCTAGGGAACCCATAGTTATCATGCCTCATGTTTCATTTTCAAAATAACATATGCAAACACGACCTGTGTGAGCGACCCTAAGTATTCGTGACCAATGTTAGCCATCGACCAAATCACCATAAGTGAAAAACTAGCAACTATAAATCATCCAACAATTCACCACTGTGGTAAAAATAAATAAATCAATTGACCGAACAAGCCGAGGTAGCTGTGTATACCCACGCATCCAATCAAAATGGGCATAGGCCCTTCTATTAAAACAATTGATTCCTTTGACATCGGGCAGGTGACTGTTAACTTTAGAAGTGTAGTGGCAATGTAAGGTTCACGCTATTATCACATAAGAAGTGAAGAAAACAATACCAACAGGATTGTTATACGACCAATGGGTGAGCCCTCATTTGAAGTAATAGACCAAAAAAATAGGGAACAACTTAACAGGATTGATAGTCTCCCTATGAAAATCCCATCTAGAGGGCTAAGGGATTGCACGATAGCCTTCACAGGAGGAACAAAACTAACTGTAGTGAAAATTTGAGGCCAAAGGTGTACGCACAAGGAGAATTATGATTCACTTGTGAATGGGAGACAGTTCCTTGACAGTTTCAAAAGATGAGGACATCGCTCTAGTTAAACCCCAGAATCATGAAGGAAACCTTCTAGCCATGATTTAAAAAAAAACCTTCAACCAAAACGTAGTGGAAACAAATAACTATCGCGTAGGAGGACTAACAACTTTGATGAACTTAAAACCATTAGAGAAAAACCATTCATTTCCATTTAAAACCAAAATTTCACACAGTTGCAACACTCAGGACAAACACAAACCCACACAACTGAGCCAAAAATATTTCATAGCCAGAGTGAAGTCAAGAATGGCCAAAAGAGACATACCTGTTAATCGAAATCCTTAAGATGGGAGGTGGCTGAGCGGTTTCACCCTGCCAAAAATCCAGAGTGCGAACACAACAAAAAGATCAAACAATGGTCCGACAAGGGTGGCGACCAATGGGAAGGGTAAAGGTGACGTGGATTAACTGCATGTCGCCTCCACCCATATCTCATTTACTCCACAGTACATGCCAATGATCCCCCCATTACCACCATTAATCAACCAATGCATCGAGAACATAAACATATTTAAACCATAGAATAATCTGAGTTCTGTATAACAATTCAAACATTTGCATTGTTTCTTTGCCAAATGTGCCACCCATTTTTATATTCCCAATGTAACTCAAATAAATATATTGACCACTATACAATCTAAATGATCATGTATAGAATTATCATTAATAGTGTGATCAACATCAACCCGAACCATAGCATAATCACCAAACAAATCGCAAAACCATTACTTCCATGAGCCACCAACATTATTAAAACATGTATATCAGCTACCAATTACATTTACCAATGCACAACCATTGCATTACCTCCTTGCCAAGATGTGCCACCAAATTTTTCACCATATACATATATAAAAAATGTAATTTAACAATTTTTTATAGCCATTTCCTTGTTAGCTAAGGTTCAACAATAATCAACAAATGCATGTAGTATTGCAAAACTAGGTTTCTTTGCACTTGTTGTAATATTTTCCCTTATTCAAAACTGCCCTTTATGTGACTTTACTAACATGTTTGTTATGCAGGTGAGAGAATTCCAAATACCATATATGAATAGCAGGTTGTAGTATCATGAAGGGACAACATCTCAAATCTTATCTCATATCAATGACCACCACATTAACATCAACCATGTAAATTTCTGTAGCACATCATCATAACATAAAAAATGAAATGAACAGATATGAAACTAAATAATTCAAGGGGGTCCCACCTACTAGTATTATTTAGTTTTATAATAATAGGCTTTAGCAACACTTTGTGGGCGGAACTAGTTGACGTTTTCAATCGTCAACACTCATCTGATTCATGTATTATAGATTTTGGTGCATCACATCATATGGAAGCTAAAGAGAATTTTTTTACTTCTTTGAGTTCATGCTCTAGACCTCCTATCCTCATGGGGGGTGATACTCCAATAGAAGTTGCAGGAGAGGGAAGAGTGGAACTCCCTAATGGAAGTTTTGAGAATGTCTTACATGTTCCAAAGATTTCTATAAATATTCTCTTAGTTTATTAGATCACTCAAACGGGTAAAAGGGTTGAATTTACATCAGATTCAGTTGTTGTACTTGACATGCATGGCAGTTCCATTATTGCAATTGGTGAGGTAGATCATAGATCACGGTTGTATAAGTTCACTAAGTTTACTGAATATGAATCCTCTTTTCTACTTACACATGCTAATGATAGTAGTAGAGCATGGCATGAGAGATTTGGTCATTTAAACTTTAGGTACATGCGGTGACTTTCCAAGCAAGGAATAGTCAAAGGCTTTCCTGGCATTCAATGTTCTGAAGGGTTTTATGAAGGATGCATTCTTGGAAAGCATCCTAAAGATAAATTTAAAAAGGGGTAGGCAAGGAGATCCTCCTCTTCCTTGGAGCTTGTTCACAGTGATCTCATGGTTCCATTTCCACATCCATCCATCAACAAAGCAATGTATGTTCTTACATTTATTGATGATTACTCACACTATACTTGGGATTATTTTCTCAGACAAATGTATGAAGGTTTTGAGCATCTCAAAGACTTCAAATCTCTAGTAGAGACACAAACTGGGAAGAAAATCAAGATCCTCCATACAGACAATGGGGGGGAGTATATCAAAAAATATGTTCAAAATATTTGTCGTGAAGCTGGTATCAAGTTGCAACACACAGTTCCATACACTCCACAACAAAATGGAGTTGTTGAAAGGAAGAACATGTCTCTCAAGGAGATGACCAGTTGCATGTTGCATGCAAGATCACTTCCTTCCAAGATTTGGGCTGAGGCACTTAACTGTTCTACTTACATACATAACGGATCACCTCAAATATTTGTTGAGGATAAGACACCTTTTGAGGCTTGGACAAGTGACAAACTAGATGTCACACACTTCCGCATCTTTGGATCTAGAGGATGGGTCCATATTCCTTCTGAAAAAAGGAAAGCCTTAGATCCAAAAAGCACACCTTACATCTTTGTGGGATATCTAGATGATGTGAAGGGGTACAGATTGATTGATCCCTCTATAGACCGACTCATCATTGAGTGCACTATTCAGTTTGAGGAAATTCCTTTGCATGCACCTCTCGTGCAACGTGCAGATAGTCTTGTGATTCCATCAGTTCCAGACATCATAGATGATTATTCCACACACTCAAATGCTACATATTCAGACATGGATTCATAGGATTATGTACATTCATATGAGCAAGTAGTGAAACCAAATGAGGAGACAATGTCAGAGCTTCAAAAAATGCCCAAGTGGGCACAGTCGATAGTTTAGGCAATAGGAAACCTTGCATGGGATCCATTGGATTCGAGGAGGACTTGATCTCAGTATGTGGATACTTCTCATGTATTTTTATCTTCTGAACCAATGATGCCCATGCATTTATATATGGTTCAATATTTTTATATAGATACCTACAGTGAGGTTGTTGGTAATCCACTATTGAAAGCAATAATGTAGGAGGATCATGACTCTCTCCTAGAGAATCATACTTGGGATCTAGTTCCACTTCCACCAGGGAGAAACTTTTCATATGCAAATGGGTCTATAGGACCAAGAGAGAAACATATGGTCAGGTGAGAAGGTACAAAGCTAGATTAGTTGCAAAAGGATTTCAACAGATTCATGTGATATATTATGATGAGACCTTTTCTCCTGTAGCAAAGATGGACTCCATTCACTTGACTCTAGCCATTGCAGCAACCAAAGGATGGGAAGTTCACCAGATGGATGTGAAGAATGATTTTATTCATGGTGACCTTTTAGAGGAGATCTACATGGAGCAACTACAGGGGTTCATTCAGAACCCATATTTAGTATGCAGATTGAAGAAGTCTCTCTATGGCCTCAAGTAGGCACCTAGAGCATGGTATGCAAAGATGGATTTTTACCTACTTTCACATATCTTTTTTATATGTAAATCTAGTTCCAATGTTTACATGTTGAGGACTAATGACTCTATGATGATATTAGTACTCTATGTTGATGATATTTTCATCATTGGTAGCTCTGCTTCAACCATTTATTTGGTCAAATATATTTTGTATGACAGGTTCTCTATGACGGACGTGGGTCCACTACACTTCTTTCTTGGTCTTGAGATCAATCAGGATGATTTCGGCATCAAACTTTCTTAGGAAAAGTATGTCAGGGATCTTATTGATAGATTCCACATGACATATTGTAAGTATGCACCTACACCCTTCTTATCTGGGTTCAAACTTGAGGATGGTGGGGATACACCATTAGTGGACAACACTTTGTATCGAAAGTTTGTGGGGATTCTTATGTATCTCACCCACACCCATCTAGATATATCATATGTGGTAGGAGCATTTTCCATATACATGCAGAAACCCCATGATCTGCAATGGAAGGATGCCAAGCACATCCTCATATATGTTCAAGGCACCATGAGTTATGGGATTAAATATGAAGTTGGTTGTAAATTATATATCATAGGCTTCACAAATTTAGATTGGGCTAGTGATAGCAGAGATCACAAGTTCACGTCTGGGTACACTCTTAGTTTGGGGTCAGAACCAATTTGTTGGTCAAGTAAGAAGCAATCGCCCGTTTCTTTATCTTCCACAGAGGTCGAGTACAGAGGAGTAGTTAACTATGCCATTCAAACAATTTGGCTTCAACACTTCCTTACTGATCTTGGTATCTAGTTTCACTGTTCGAATATCATATGGTGTGACAATCAGAGTACACTGAGATTTTGCAAAGATCTAGTACAACGACATCAAACCAAACACATTGAGGTCCACATGCATTTCATCAGATATTTAGTACATGACATGATCATTGATTTGCAGTTCTTTCCTTCCTCTGAACATACTGCTGACATATTCACCAAGACATTCATAGAGAATAAGTTTCAGACTTTGTAGGATCGTCTTGTAGTGAAGAACACAATTTCCTAGAAACTGCCTTTTCTTCTTTTGATACATTGTCCTTTGAGGGGGGGTTTTGTTCCCACATGGTTTTCCCTCTTTCCTCACTTTTATTCAGTGTTCATTAGTTGCATTGTACATGAGTACCTAATATTGACTAGTAGTCGAGACTCATTTTTTACTCCATAGTGATGTTCAAGGGGGCTGTTGGAGAAATTTCTATTTTCGACACACTAGTTCAGTGGGAGTAACACTAGTTCATTGGGAGTTAACTGACTAGTTCTATTTTATACTTTCTAATCTTAGACCATCACTATTATGCATGCATTCCTAATTATAGGATGGAATTGCCTATATGAGTGAAGATCACTCACTCATTGATAGATCATAATATACATTGGTTCTCATTCTTCATTGTGCATCTCTCTTCCTTTTCTTGATAAGCTTTGTTTGTGTATGCTTTAGCTAGGTATCCTGTGCAGGTTTCCATGAAACACTGACAAGTTTCAGGATCATTACCTATCATAATGGATCAATGTGGACCAAAATCATGGGAAAGGCCATTTAAATCACCTTGAAACTTTGTCGCAATTGAAAAAATTCAAGAAAGATCTAAAATGACCACACTAGGCATTAAAAATGAAAAAATAACTTATAAAAATGGTCAAGAAACCTTTTCAACTATACAAAAGTGGGTAAAAATTAAATAAATAGGTGAAAGAATGAGTCTTTACCTACCATTTTCACTTTTCTAACCAAACCTTTTCTTGTAGTGAACAAATCCCTCGAAATTCAAGAAGAGATTGGGGTTAGGCCCAATTTGTTGGTCAAGTAAGAAACAATCGGACATTTCTTTATCTTCCACAGAGATCGAGTATAGAGGAGTAGTGAGCTATGTAATTCAAACACTTTGGCTTCAACACTTCCTTATCGATCTTGGTATCCACTTTCACTGTACGAATATCATATGGTGTGACAATCAGAGTACACTAAGATTTTGCAGAGATCCAGTACAACGACATCGAACCAAACACATTAAGGTCCACATGCATTTCATCAGAGATTTAGTACATGACAGGATCATTGATTTTCAGTTCTTTCCTTCCTCTGAATAGACTGCTGACATATTCACCAAAACATTCATTGAGAAGAAGTTTCAGACTTTGTGGGATCATATTGCAGTGAAGAACATCATTTCCTAGAAACTACCTTTTCTTCTTTTGATACATTGTCCTTTGAGGGAGTGTTTTGTTCCCACATGGTTTTCCCTCTTTCCTCACTTTATTTAGTGTGCATTATTTGCATTGTACATGAGTACCTAATATGGACTAGTAGTCGAGATTCATTTTTTACTCCATAGTGATGTTAAGGGGGGGTGTTGGAGAAATTTCTATTTTCGACACACTAGTTCAGTGGGAGTAACACTAGTTCATTGGGAGTTAACTGAATAGTTCTATTTTATACTTTCGAATCTTAGACCATCACTATTATGCATGCATTCCTAATTATAGGATGTCATTTCCTATATGAGTGAAGATCACTCACTCATTGATATATCATAGTATACATTGATTCTCATTCTTCATTGTGCATGTCTCTTCCTTTTCTTGATAATATTTGTTTATGTATGTTTTAGCTAGGTATCCTGTGCAAGTTTCCATGAAACACTGACAAGTTTCAGGATCATTACCTATCATAATGGATCAATGTGGACCAAAATCATGGAAAAGGCCATTTAAATTACCTTGAAACTTTGTCGCAATTGAAAAAATTCAAGCAAGATCTAAAATGACCACACTAGGCATTAAAAATGAAATAATAACTTATAAAAATGGTCAAGAAGCCTTTTCAACTATACAAAAGTGGGTAAAAACTAAATAAATAGGTGAAAGAATGAGTCTTTACCAACCATTTTCACTTTTTTAACCAAACCTTTGCTTGTAGTGAACAAATCCCTCGAAATTCAAGAAGAGATTGTATAAGATTCCATCATCAGATTTCAATTTTGTTTAGTTCAGGTAACTCACCATCCTATTATTTTTCATTTCATCCTTTTGGTTTTTAAAATCTATGGATTTTTGGTTGATGGGGACACCTGTGTGTGAAGGGAAGGTGCACTCAAGTTCTTCCTAAACTTGAGGTTCAAGTTTATATCTCTAATCATGATCTTATTGAGGGAAATGTGTGATTAATCACACCTATCCTCAAATAAATGTATGAGTGATTAATCACACCTATCTTGTGTCAAAATATCCTTTACTACCACGTTCGGAACATAAGCTATGGTGTGGGAATGGAGAATATAGACCCTGAAATCCTTTATGGCTTTTACCAAAGCAAAAGCTTGCGTCTCCATGATATTGTAGTTCAGGGCAGCATCTCTCAATGATTTGCTGAAGAAAGCTATGGGTTGTTCATACCCTTCGCTGTTCTTCTGCAGTAATACCGCTGCTATAGTATGTTCAGAGGCGAAAGAAAAAAGATAGAAATCTTTAGTGAAATTGGGACTGATCAAAACTGGGGCTTTTGTGAGTGCTCGTTTGACTTGTTCAAAGGATTGTCTGGACTTAGAGTCCCATTTTATTTTCACGTCCTTTTTAAGCATGTTTGTAATGTTTCTGAGGAGTTCGGCCAGATTGGGAATGAATCTTCGTAGAAAGTTAATTTTCCTGATAAAAGACTGTAGTTCTTTGAGGTTTCTTGGGTGTTCTAACTTTAGTATGGCCTCGATTCTGCTGGGGTCTATTTTGATTCCATATTTAGAGATGATGTGTCCCAGTAGTTTGCCTTCCTCTAACCCAAAAAGACACTTCTTAGGATTTAAAGAAATCCCAAACCTTCTACATTTCTCGAAAACTCATCTAAGGTGCCGCAGGTGTTCATCATTAGATTCGGAAAACATAGTCACGTCATCTAAATAAACAACAATAAACTTACCCGATTCTTCCACGAAGGCGATATCCATTGCTCTCTGAAACATGGCCCCTGCGTTCATCAAACCAAAAGGCATATTCACATACATGAAAGTGCCCCATGGTGTGGTAAAAGCGGTTTTATCTTGATCATCCGGGTGAACTAGGACCTGGTTGTAGCCCGAGAAACCATCGAACATAGATATTTGACTAGACCTGACCACCCTTTGCAGGAGGTGGTCCATTTTCGACAATGGGTAATTATCTTTTAGGGATACTTTGTTCAGATTTCGGAAATCTATGCAGAGTCTGATCTCCCCGATTTTCTTACGTGTAGGGACTAAATTAGAGACCCACTTGGAGAAACGCAATGGGACTATAATCTTGGCATCGTACATTTTCTTGATTTCTTTTTCTATCAGAGGGAGCAACTTGGGATTTATCCTCCTAAGTTTCTGCCTAAATGGTTTTTGGTCTTCTTTTATGGGAATCCTGTGTTGTATGATGTTGGTATCATAGGCTTTCAAATCTTCATAGCCCCATGCAAAAACATCTGAATATTCTTTGAATAGCTCAATGTATTTGAGCTTTTGTTCTGGGGGTAAATATTTGGAAAGTTTGACCATCCTAGGTTTCTCTTCAGTCCCTATATTACAGTCCTCTACTTCTTGCCCATGAGCTTCTATTTTTGGTTTTTTGGCTACATAGTTACTGTCAAATAAATCTTCTAAAGGAACAAGACCTCTAGGCAAAAAATTGCTTCTCAACTGTAAAACGTCAGCATCCAATTCGTCATCGCCTAATTCTCCTAAATCTATGGTATTTACACTATCAATTTCAAAATCAGAATTATTTACATTTTCGTCTTCATTTTCTAAATCTATATTTGTACATTCAAAATCATTCTTGCATTGCAGAAAATCTTCAATTTGGTCATAATTACCAAACACTTTCCAATACCTGATATTTTCGGGAACAATTGGTCTACATTTCACCTCAATAGTATATGGGCGAGTCGAGTGGAAAGGAATCTTACAGGTGGCTGCTGACGTAGCCAATCCATCGGCCAGAATATTCTGTCCCCTCGGCATTACCTGCAAGTCAACTTCAGTAAAACACCTCAAGGCATCAAGAACAACATTCCTGTAAGCTCTAAGGCGTGGATGTTTAGCAGCGTACTCACCTTTGATTTGCTTGATTATTAATTCAGAGTCACCCCTTACCATTATCTGCTTAGCACCAACTTTTTTCAACAGCTTCAAGTCGAGCATCAAAGCTTCATACTCGGCAACATTGTTAGTGCACTGGAAATTTAATTTGTAGGAATGATTTTCTGAGTACCTGTTTCTGTGATTATGTAGCCAGACTCCAGCTCTTGCTCCTTCTTTACTCATAGCTCCATCAAAATCCATACTCCAGAAATCAGCGGGTAACTCTTCAGTTATCACGTTCTTCATTTTTGCTACCTCAATGCTTTCTGGGCCTTCATCTTGACCAGATAGATCTTCCATCAGCTGAGTATCTTGCTCTTCCATATCACCATCATTGTACAATATGAACGAATCTAAATTGGAATGTGCAGAGTAAAGGGGGTAATTGTGCGGTTTTTCTTGGCTACTGACCATGTACTTCATCATTGTTTCTCTGTATAGCCTCCTCTGTTGCCCAAACACTGGGATAGTGGCGTACGACATATCCAACTGCAGGGTTCCTTTCAACTTATCCCCCCAAGACCGGGACAACAACATTCCATACTTTGGTGGGATGTCTGCAACCACCACGTCCATAACCATGCTCTTCGCAGGAATCTGAACCAAGGTGATGCACAAGTCTCTAATCAAACCAATACATTTAACCTTGCTGGAGTCGAATGAGTGTAAATCCTTGTATGGTCTGGTGACCTCCAGTCCCAAATTTTCCATTACTGCTTTAGGCATCAGATTATGGGAGGCACCTGAATCTAGCATAGCGTTATGCAAGATCAAGTCGTGTATGTTTAGACTAATGTAAAAAGGAGTGACCTCACCTGTATCATCTCTACCATCTACTTCAGGTTCGAAAAGAAGTTCAGGATGATCATCAATAAGGTTCACAGTGTCTGAATGATTCACTAATCCAATGGTTAAGGCCTTCGTGCCTATGTCAGGTTCAATGGCTAGTGCTTTAATCACCTGTGAACAATATTCGTTTCTGTTCATCAACTCTGTAAGTGGGATGGGAATTTTTATTTTGGCCAATTCCCCCTCCAGGCTAAAAGGTGTGAGAGTTTTACCTTGGCTCATCATTTCTGGTTTTTCCACCAAATTCTTTTGTTCAGATGTACTCGATGGATTAATAGGTGAAACCTCGGGATGTGATGGCCTTTTCAGAATGGTGATGTTTTTCTTCAAGGGAGCGCCATATTTACTCTTCTCAGGAATCTTCTCAACAGTAGTCTTCTCAGGAGTCTTCTCAGTAGAAGGTTCAGGGGCTTTCTTGGGCTCGACTATCTTCTGTGTTTCGGTCGTCTTCTTGGAAGAAGTCTCCTCTATCTTCGAACTCCCTTTTGTCTTCTTGCTACGCAGATTGTACTGTCGGTGTACCTCCAGAATAGAATTATCAAAGGCCTGTTGTTCTACATCTTTGACTTCTTCACTTAACTTTGTTTGATTGAGCAGAAAGAGCTCCTTCTCTTCTTGAGTAAGGAAAATAKCCTCGTTGTTGTGAATTCCCATGAGGTTTATATGAGTGTCCTCCAATTCCTCAATCACTTCCCCCCCTTCATCAACATAGTTTTCTTGTAGGGGAGGTCTAATCTGCTGATCTGGGCCCCTCTGCTCTCTTTGATCCCTAGGATCTCTCTGTCTGATTTGAGGAGGGTTTCTCCTGAAATTGGGGTTCTGAACCTGAGGAGCAGGTGTGTTGTCTCTTGGACAATTTCTGTCTGACACCATCATTCTTTCCAGCATTAGTTCTATTGATCTGGCCATAGAATCCAATCTGGAATCTGTGGTCGACGTGGCAGGTTCTTCTTTGATCATGACTCTCCTTTCTGACCTCTGACGTGCCCTCTTTGCCAATAGATTGGCCTCCACACTTATAGCACTTTTCTGCATGTCCTCTAGGGTAGCATCATTTCTTTCTCTTAGTTGGTATGACATGTCATCATCAAATCCATCAGGGAATTTAATCAATGCCATACCCTGGGGAGGTTTGATTTCAGTTGGGATTGCATTGTACAGGTTGTTGAAACGGATGCAATAATCTTGTACCGTCTCACATTGATTTCTTCTTATATTCTCGTATTCTGACAGTATTTGGAGAGGGTTTTGCTTTACCTCCCATCTGTCGAGAAAAATTCTTTGGAACGCAACAAGGTCAGGAACTGAGGCGGAAGGTAAAGCTTTGAACCATTTCTTGACATCGCTTGTCAGACTTTGGGCAAACAATCGCATTTGCACGTCAGCCTCATCAACTTCTTTCAAGTCAAAATAATCATTCATTTTCTCCACATGTTGTTGGGCATTTAAAGGTCCGGTTGCATCAAACTGTGGAAGTCTGGTTTGATAGTCTTGGGGCATGGTGTGTAGTGGTACAACCAACACCAAAGGAGCATATCGAGCTGCCCTGATGGGTGGAGGAGGTTGAAGGGAAACCTAGATGGTCGGCGATGTAGCGACTGAAGATGAGGACGAGGAGGGACTGGACAGTACTGAGGTGGTGATTTGTATTTTGGTCGTGGGAGACAAAACTTCAGGGGTTCGAGGTTGCAACACAGTTGGGTCAAAGATGAGTCCAGTCACAAAACTGTCAAAACGTGTTCTAACCAGGCTACGCTGTGGAACCATATCGAGGTCAGGGTTTTGAGAGGTAACAAGCTTCTCTGAAAGGGAAGGAGACTTATGAAGGGGAATATGACTCACTGAACCAACAGCTAAGGTATTTCGCCTGAGCAACTGTTCAGGGTTATCTATCACTATCGTGGGTTCTGGGTCTGGGTGAGATCGAGTATGAACTTTCTTGGAAGCCAAAACTCTTTTTGGTTTATATATATATATATATATATATATATTGATTTTGCGAGTCTGAAAATAATATGTACAAAGTTTGATCAACCTCTAAACATTACTTTCTTCTCAAAATCAAACGTTCTTTTTAGGGGAAGGAAAACGCGAAATTATCAAATTTTAAGTTCGTTTCCCCAGTGGAGTCGCCATTATGTTAGCACTCGGTAAATTTCCTAGAGGTTGAAAAAATAAGAAATCTACAAAGGTAACTTTATCCAACCAGTTTTAAAGCTGGGATTTAGCCCTTCCATCTTCAGAGAGGGATCTCTCTATATGATTTAGCTTTGTTTATAATTTTAGATATTTGGCTAGGTAAAGAAATCTGTTGGTTTTGTTGTCAAAGTGTTTTTTGGATCGGTTGAGACAGTCTACACCCCCATTGGGCTATGGGGTCTGTGTTAAAATAAGTATGAGATATAAACCATAAACGTAAAGGAATACTTCCACAGGGTGAGATAATATACTCACTGGATCTTTAATAGCTTAAATGATGGATAGAAGAAAAGATGAGAAAAATAAATTCAACTAAGAAGCAGTTAAGAATTTCTTAATTGAAAACATCAGAAGATAAACATTAAAATATTTAAAGTCGGAAACAGGGTATCCAAGATAAATCCTGCAACATACGTTACTTTTAAAGATTAGTTTCAGAAAACAATATGATCACACAACAAGAATAACATTCAACATAGAGAATAAACGTCACCAGTGAATACACGCAAGAATCCTATAAAAGTGACTCCTTTTATTAATGGCAGATCTCTTCAAAAATATTACAGTCTGATAGCATCAGGGTGTAAAGAACAACAACCCTCAATACTTCGAAAGGTGAAGTATTTATAATTCAAATTACAAACGTTCCTGTCATAACTGATCAGGACGTGCTCATTCTATTTTTAGTCTAACTAATTTAACTAATCAAAACTGCTTGATGACTTGGTACAACTGCATGCAGAATTTATGGGGTAGGTCGTTGGCGAGGTTCCTGCACAATCTCTTCTGACTGGACAGGTGACTGGACCTGGACAGCTCATCTTCTAATCGAGCAAATCGTAGATTTCCTCCCATTTGAGATGACTAGACACAGTGATTTTGAGCAATCTCCTATACACTTCATCCATTTCCTTATATTTGGCGAAAGTGGGATTAGTGAGGAAAATGTATTGAATCTCATGTTGGATACCGATGTCCAACTGAAGAGCGTCCAGGAATGCTTTGTCGGTGATGCTCCCTTGTATGCCAGCAAATTTTTAACTATCTTTAGACACTTCAGACAGTCTCTTTTTGTAATCTGGGAGTGTCATCAGTTTATCATTAATAACCTTCAGACCTGGGAAACCTTTCTTCTGGAGAGTCTCGATTTTGCTGAATAATTTCTGTACCCCCTGGTCCATGATCTGATCCTTTTCTTCTAGTTGAAGCAATAATCCCCTCTTGGTAAAAAAT
>ML780582.1:441345-472479 GCA_009831015.1 Picea engelmannii
AATCAGAGATTCCTCACACTAAAATATAAAATTCATGGAAAATCGATGCCTGCGGAAAACTTGATTGTTGCATACTATAATAAATCCCTACATCATAATATAGCTATATGGGTTAAAAAGTCCAAAAATAACACATTACTAGAAGCCTTTGAGGAGGCGGTCCTTATCGAGAAGGACATTCTTAGTTTAAAGGATAACTTAAATGTTGAGGCTGAATCAACCTCCTCTTCTAAAAATAAGATAGAAACCCTCACTAGACCTCCCCAAAATAAAAGAGAAAAAGAAACTTTAGACTTGGAAAGTTTATATAAAGGTTTTCAGAAATCATCTAATCAAGTCATAGACTTGAAAAGATCTGTTGAAGAAGCATATACAAGTAAAGGAATATTTAGACCACCCTTCAGGAAACCTTTTCCTCCAAACAAACTAAACCCGAGTACAAAAGGTCTGAATTTTGAAGGATTATAGTCTGTTTTACAAGCAATACTGGAAGCACATGATAACATTGTTTCTGTACCACCTGGAAATAAAAATGACACGAGTGAAGAAGAAACACATGATGATGAGGACTCATCTCCTCCCATCTTCGAACACCTCTCAGACAACATCTTCCAAGCAAATTTTGAAACTGTCCATCCATATAATACTCAAAGTAAGGTACAAAACAAACTCCCACTCAAGACAAGTAGAAATATGATATCCAAACATCCAAAACAAATTGAAACAACATGAAACCCTGTTGCCCTAGATTTAGAATATGATTTGGTTGAAGATCTGTTGACGGGCGAAAATGACCATCCATCAATTGGAAGAACGAGTCTGGTCCGGGGTTGTCTAAATAACCCAAGACATTTGGTCTAACCCATTCTGTCAGGCTTAATGGCTCCATTAGCCAATCTAAGGGTTCTAAAGAAACAAATAAAAGAAATGAAATAAATAACTAATTACAAATTACTATATATAAATATGTACATACGTAACTATTGTAGGTATATTTAATAGAAGATAAACTTATACTTTTTATATACATGATATACACACTTCAAGTTTTAATCTAAACTTACGAAACTCAATGTGAAAATGATTGCTTTGAAGAAGAAAATAAATAAAGCACATAAAAATATTTTTGATTTTTTCTTTATAAATATTAAAATAATAAAAGAAAGTGCTATGAAACATAAACGTATGGATAGTCAAAATCCAAACCATATGTTCGAATTTCAGTGATAAACAAATAGCAGAAAAATGTAAATGAGCTAACCTATTAGCGAGCTAATGATATGCATCCAAACATTTGTACGATCAGAGAACATCTAACCACCTTGTCCAGGAGGGAAAACTGCAATGAACCTTAAATATGTTCTGAATAAATGAAAAACAATTGTGTTGGCTGTTGAATTTTAATAACAGAAGAGTGATACAAATAGTTACCATGATCTTATGATTGCAAGCAATTACATTAAGAAAAACCTATTAGCAATAGCATTGCATTTAATCTTTCAACAACAATTAAGGAGAAATCCTGTAATTAAAGTTGAATAGATCATCACACGGTTAATATCTGAAGCATCACTTATGGACAACATTTATAAAGGAATTATCCCAAAACATAATAAATCATGAAGAGTAAAGATATCAAAACCTATTATCATATCAGGGTAAACAAAACTTAAATGAAGACACCATCCACAAGAAGCTAAAGTCGAAATTTGTATTGATGTTCCATTAAAGTTTGTAAATTAATCATCCATTTTCTGCCCCAAGATAGGATGATTTCATTACAAAAAGTTGTAGTATTTAAAGAGTCTAGGAAAACTAAGCATCCTATCTTCTAAGATAGAATCAAATCCCAGGATGATTTACTAATTACAAAAATAGAGGGTAATAAAACCACTCAATATCAAACTGTATCTCTTAAGATTAAAAAAGTTTGTTTTTTTTTACAAAATGAGCCAAAGAAATGGCTAATGACCCGAGAAATGATCCATATCATTATGTCTCCACAAGATGCATGATATCCTGAAAGGAAAAATGAAAATAAAGAAATTTGGATATTTATTTAACCAACATTTTTCAATATTTCGAATGAGAACAGACTGGCTACATAATCTGCTGATTTTGTAGCTAGTCTTATTTTAAACAACAAAAAATTGATTCAATCTATATTAATTAAGAACAAATCAACAAAATCACACAAATCTTTACCTTTCAACTGAATGCTAAATTCGGCTCATAAAACCTGAGAATTAATCACTGCTTTGACACCCTCAACATTTTTTATTATGACATTTCCAATTCTCTTCAAGCATTTTCCTTGCCTGTGTGCATTGATATTGACACTGAGGTTTTCATTTAATAACGAGTCAATATGAGCTGTGAGGGTCTTGATATTCTCTTTAAGGGAGGGGACATCTGTGTAATACTTGTCTATCCAAAATAAACACACCTCACACAGTGGATCTGGAACAATTGGTTGAGGAAACCCATGGTCGTGCGTCAGAATGCTACCACTATTGTCTGTGGGTTCTTTACCGAGTTTGATCCCTGGAAAACCTTCGCTATGTTTAAGGCATGACAACAGATTATCTACGAAATCATAGGTCTGGTTGAGATCCGGTTTAAGGTAACTTGGGTCTTCCCTTGCCAAGAATTTCTCGATCTCAGAATTAGAGCTCTCATGGACCTCGATCGCTTTGATCGAGCTCATATGAGACATTGATTTATTTCATAGGATCCTATAGATTTATATCCCTGCCCTTTTTTTATTAAGCCCTATATCCGAGTCATTTTTAAACAGTTTTTGCGAGGGTCTGTTTACGGTCTTTGCAAAGGTGTCAGGGCAGACGTAATGCTCGTGCTCATGAAATTCAATGATTCTTGGGTTAGCATCTTGTTTCTCAAACATAGGCTCATCGAGCGTGGCCCTATCACAAGATTCTTTGGATGAGGAGACTATTATTTCAATGGAAGGGATAGGGTTTTCTTCTAACATGGGCTTATCAACCTCTACAGGACTGGATGTAACAAAGCCATTTTGAGATAGCAAAATATCCCAATCGTCACCCTGCAATTTTAAATGATGGACTAACAACATCCTGATCAAACCATGATGGAATAAACTGGAATTCAAACACTATCAATTATAACTCTTAGCCATTTTATATAAACTTCTCAATAAATAGAAAAGCATGTTCAAGTGGACACCGATGAAGTTCATTAACAGTCTTATGTGGTAAATCAAAACGAGGCCGAAGTGAACTTCACATGTAACGAATTGCCTTAAAACTTCCAATAAACCATGCCACCTAGTCTTTAACAGAGATATAGGCATACCTTTATCATAGCACCATATTTTTAGAGAGGTAAAGAACAAACTCCATGACACCTCCTCTAACTTGGAATTCTTAAACCATTTTTTCCCACTAAGGGGAAGACCTGTTTCCTGGCTCAAAAAATCCTCGGTGATTTTGATTTGAACGTCACCCACTTTGGCTCGGCATCCATCAAAAGAGAGGGTGAAATCCTAGGCCACTTTCAAGTTGTAACCTTGAAATTTCTCGATAAATTCGAGCCAGCCTTAAACCTTAAGGTCTTCCCTTGATCCGTCATACAAAAGCAGGGTTTGCGAGCCATGTGGTTCGACATGGACGACATGGGCCATATGGATTTAGACAAGCAGTCACGAGGGAAGACATAAATCACTGTAAGCATGAAGGGTTTCATAAAACAGAAAGAACCAGGGAAAAAAACAAGGAAATAAAACCCACTATTACCCTCGCATGATTAAATGATGGAATGAGGGGTTTCATACGAGAATCAGGTGTTTTGTGTAATGAATCGCCAAGAGTACAGAACGAAGCCTGAGACTTAACTTGAAATGATGGACCTATCAATTTCAAACTTCCACCATCAATAGAGTACAGAATACGAACAGATTCATTTGAGTATCATCATTGTGTAAAGGGTGGATTTGATCATTTTAAGGCTAGGAAAAGAGGTGCTTGACAAATCAAAGCATAGGAACCATAAAAAGAATTTACCAAGAATTATACATGAAACAAACTGATAGTCGAACATCAATCAATTCTTGGTGTATCATTTAAAGGTCCAAAGTATACCTTATAACATGAGAAACTTTAAAACAACTATTTTATTGACATGAGATAAGCCTTAAAGAAAAATATCATTCTTAAAAAGACGTGTATGAACATTTATTCTCCTAGGGAAATAAGCCTTAAATTCAATTGTAATAAATTCATAAGTTTCAATTCTTCATTCATTCTTTTAGTCATGAACGAAGCATGAAAATGAAAACTAAGAATAATCAAAATAAAACCCTTTTATAGCCCAAAACTCAACTTTCAAGTAGGAATGTTCATGTGATAAAGCGAAGGCAGCTACAAAATTTATTATCCGTTGCTTTAAGAGGTGAAAATATTGTGGGGTTGCCAACAATGGCGACTTAGTGGAAGAAGCAGTTATCTCTGCATCATCAATGAGTTCATGTTAGGACTATTAGAATGATTGAATATCAAAGAACAGATGAAGGAAATCAAGCATCTCGAAAATCATTACATGGTCCAGCTTCAGACATCTTTCTGTTCAAATGAAATCCGGTGACAAATTTTTAAAAATGAGAGCAACGATGTTCAAGTCAATGGATCTGATACTGTTGACAGGGCCACTACTACTAGTAGGCATCCATAGCCTCAACATGGATGTCAATTAACCCACTTTGACGCCTCTACCCTATCCAATAAATTTCAATTCAAAATATAGGATGCTTATGACCAATATCAAAATTTATATCTGAGATTTTTTCTTGAACCCGACATTTCTTTGCTACCAGTGGGCCTGTTCAGTACCCCGACAAATTTATCTTGGAATAATGCATGCATTTACCCGCTTCCAGTAGAACTATTCAGTATCCCGGAAGGTTTACAAACACTTCCCAAAACTCTCGAGAAATTATTCTCAATCTGATATAAATTTAAAGATATTTAGAAGAGCGGGGTGATGCTGAAAATTCTCGTTTTTACAACACTTGTTATTTTCCAGACTTTTAATTTTTTGCTTGATAACCTTCATTATGATCTGAAAATAGTTTATTGATGAAATTAATTTTTTGAGGACAGGAAGGCATCCTTGAGTTGCTTTCTTAAAAGCAAGGACAATGTAAAGAGATTTTAATGATAGTCGTGTATGCTCATAATTGTAAAGTGAAACCATGAAATCTATTATGAATAGAGAAACTTCTTTAGCTAGTCTGTGTTTCAAGAAAATTACAACAATTGATGCTCTGATAGACCTTGATTGTTGTTTTAATATGAGTCATTATGGTTTCCCTCCTTGAACTAAAGAGTGATACAGGCATGTTTTAACCAGAAAGCAATAAAAAAAAATAAAAAAATTGAAGCATAAGCAAAAACCAGAAAACAAAACAAAATCAAAATAGAAAAAATCTGTACAAAAGATGGATCTGGGATTCATCATGAAAAATACCTTTTGAGAGCTTGGTCATTCACCGGGAAGGTGTCTGGATGTCCCTCTAAATTTTGCAGGCGGAAAGAGCTGGGACCTAGTTTTTTAGCGATCAAGAAGGGTCCTAACCACAGATTTTGGAACTTGGAATGTTCCCCTTTTCCTTCATGAGGTTTATCCCATTTAAGCACTAAATCTCCCACCTCAAAATTCCTATCTGAGGAAGAACTTGAATCAAACCATCTCTTAAAAATACATTGATGTTGATCCAATATTTCTTTTGCTTGTGTTCTTACTTCCTCTAATTTCAACAAAGCATTAATGCGACTTTTAAGAGGAGGACAATCTTCTTCCTAAACGTTTTGTGATAATTGCAGCGAGGGAAGCAGGACATGAGGAGGGAGAATTGCTTCTCTTTCATAGATGAGAAAGAAGGGGGAATTACCAACAACAATTTTTGGAGTCACCCTATCAGTCCATGTTGCATTAAAGAGTGCGTTGTTCCAGTTTTTGTGGTTTTCAGAAAATTTCCTCTTGATGATTTTGATCAGGTTTTTGTTTGTTGATTCTGCTAAACCATTTCCTTGGGGGTAATAGCTGGTAGAATATTTCAGTTTTATCCCTTTCTATAAAGAAAAGGCACTCATATCGAGGAATTAAAAATAGGAAGCATTATCGAAGACCAAACATTCAAGAATACCGAATTGAGTAATGATGTTTGAATTAAGGAAAGATATTACCTGGCTGGTGTTTACCAATTTTAATGGTACAGCCTCAAACCATCTGGTAAAATAGTTTGTCGTTGTAATGATGTATTTATGTTTCTACGAGGAAGTGGGTTTGATAGGCCCAATGATGTTAATACCCCATTTTTGAAAAGGAAAATCTACCGAAACAGGTTGCAGCGGAAATGTTGCCTTTTGTACTCGTCTAGAAGCCTTTTGGCAGATTATGCATTTACGACATAATGTATGGGCATCTTTGAATAACGTGGGCCAATAGTACCCTGCTCTTAATACTTTGTGAGAAATAGTGTCTCCACTGAGGTGCCCACCAACTTCTCCTGTATGCAATTTAGATAACACTTTATCTGTTTCATTTCTTTCCAGACAACGCATAAGGACGTCATCAAAAATTTTACGGAATAATACTTCGTTTACTAGCTGGAAAGGTGCATATTTTAGTCTTAATTCTCTTCTCTTTTTCAGATAAAGATGGAGAGGAGTAGAACCATGTATTAGATAAAACTTAATGCCATCAAGCCAAGAATTAGAAACATATTGTGCACAACAGATTTGACTTTGACTATGTTGATTTTCAGTATAAACCTCTTCAACTGAATCAGCCACTAATTTACATAGGCCTTGACCTCTAACAATTTGTGCAGGGGTAATCTCGAGGTCATACTCTTGTAACGATGTCATCCATTTTTCCTGTTTTTCACCCAGTTCCTTTTGTACTAACAAGTTTCTGACAGTAGGGTAAGGCACAATGACTTTAGTTCTGCATTTCAGTAGATATGATCGAAAATGTTTTACTGCTTTAAAAACAACATAAGCATGTTGATCTATAGCCGGGTAATTAAGCTCTGCTCCCTTGAAGGATGAGATCATAAAGGAAATGGGAATTTCATTTCTTTCAAAATTCTTTTGGGCTAGCATAGTTGCATAAGATCTATCAGAGGTGAATGTATAAAGAGTGAAATCCTGTGAAAAATCAGGGCTCACTAGGGAGGGAGCCTCCACTATGGCTTTTTTTATGGAGTCGAAAGATTGATTCTCCTACGGTCCCCAATGATATTGAACATCCTTTTTGATTAAGTTTTGCAATGGCCTTACCATTTCTGAAAAACTCAGGAAAAACCTTCTGACAAAATTTATTTGACCTAGAAAAGATTGCATGGATTTTTTGGAGGAGGGGGAAGGAATTTTGGCAATGGCTTGAGTTATTTCGGGATCGATGATCATCCCTTCACTAGATACTATGAATCCAAGAAGTTTTCCTTGTTCCACTGCAAATATAGACTTCTTAATATTTAGAGATATATCATACTTGCGACATCATTGCAGGACAAACCTCAAATGGGATAAGATATCTCTCTTATTTTTGGAGAAAACAGTAACGTCATCAAGATAGACCACTACGGATTTATTGATGAGACCACAGAAAGAAATATCCATTGCTCTCTGGAAAGTGGCCCTGACATTTATAAGCCCAAAAGGCATTTTTCTGTAGGCATAGGTACCCCATGGGGTACGGAAAGTGGTTTTCAACTGGTCTGGGGGAGACATGAGGACCTGGTTGTACCCTGAAAAATCGTCTAGTAGTGACAATATTTCAGAACTAGATACCTATTGGAGAATTTGTTCCATTGGAGGAACAGGATAATTGTCTTTGTCAGACACTCGGTTTAAGTTTCGAAAATCGACACACAGTCAAATTTCACCACTTTTCTTCCTTACAGGGACAATATTAGATACCCATTATGTGTGTCTTACTAGGAATATTATCTTTGCATTCAATAGTTTGTTTATTTCTCTCTTGACCATTGGTTCTAGCTTAGGGTGCATCTTTCTCAGCTTCTACTAAAAAGGTTGAGTCTGTGGTTTCATGGGGATCATGTGTTGTATAATGTTAGGGTCAAAAGTTTTTAAATCATTGTATGTCCAAGCAAAGACATCCTTGAATTCTTTAAACAATTTTATAAAGGCTGACCTCTCTTGCTCGGAACATCTCATTCCCAAATTAATACATAGTGGATTATCTTTAGTCCCTAGATTTACTTTTTCATGGGTCAAGGAAGAACTATTTGTTTTACAATTTACTGATTTCCTAAATTTGTCATGCAAATCATAAAAATTTTCTAATCTTACCACAGATTCAGGGATAGAATTTACTAGATCTGATGTTGATTCGAGAGATCTCGGGTCCGATATTACCGTAAAATTGCGGAGATATTCATCGTGGGTGCCTTCATCGATAACCACACCTCTGAAAGTGTCCTCCATGTGAAAAAAAATAATGATCTATTGATCATCATCAAACACTCTCCAGTTAGTGACGTTGTTTGGGACTGATGGTCTGAACAATAACTCAATTGAGAATGCATTTGGAGAAAGACCTTCTGTGGGAAAAAGTTTGGAAGCGACGTTATCTAACAAGTCAGCCTCAAAGTTGTTTGATCTTGGAATGAACTTAATGTTAAATGCAGAAAAATTGTTCATTAGATTCCATACCTCGACTTGATAACTTTTTGGGTGTGATGATAAGCAATGTATAGAATTTCTTACCTGTCTGACCACAATTTATGAATCACTGAATACCATTAATTTATGTACATTCACATCTACTTCCTTCTTGAGTCCTTGCAGAAGTGCCTCATATTCGACGGTGTTGTTTGTACATTCAAATTCTAATCGAAAATCGATCAAAGTTTTATTACCTGTCGGGTCGATGAGTACACATCCTGCACCAACTCCATCTTTAGATTTGGATCCATCGAAGTAGAGAGACCATATGTCAGCTTCATCGGTTGTGCTTGGTAGATTAGGTAGAGCTGCTGACTATGTGCATGTCATGAGTTCCAACTGTTGTTCTAGATCAACGATGATGGAAGTTTCCGCCATGAAGTTACCAAAAAAGGTGTTCATTCCCTACATTTCGAGTTAATTAGTGGAAGCATTAAATGGTTCATTAGAGTCATTTAAATTGGTCACGGTGTGCTTGAGGTAACGTCACGATTAATCCTAATTATGTTTGGATTTCCATTCTCTGGTAGCCACAAATCAGACCAGTCTGTTGCAAAGTATCCATGCAACTGTTCGGACCAATCCCTACTTAAAAATAAACTGTACACTTTAGGGATGTCAAAAAAAATGATATGAATAATATGGTGAACCTTAGGATTAGAGGATAGCCTAACAAGTACATTTTTTAATTCACCAATTACCTTAACATTCGTCTGATCGAGCTGGATGATTTTTAGACTGGAAGGTTGAACTTCAGCAATTATTTTTTGGCAGACAGACAAAGGCATCCCATTTGATGATGTGCTAGAATATACCATGCAGTTATGTACATTTCTATTGAAAATATCAAAAGTTAATAAAAAAGATGTGACATTTATGCGAGTATTAACAACATAACTTTGTTGATTTTTAGTCGTTGTCCCTGAAATTACTTTATCTACATTTGATATAGTTTTTTCAGTGAGGTCTCTTTTATCTAAGGGTTCAAGTGTTTTTTTAGTAGGGACCTTTTGAGGTGTTTTAGTACTAATTTCTGCAATTTTCTTGCTGCTCAGATTGTTGTTTTTACTATTTTCTGCAATGTTCTGAAGCATTTTCTGCAAAAGGAAAGGAAATTTCAAAAGTTCGTAAATAGAAATATTAGCTCTAAGTTTCTTTAAGTCTTTAATCAAATCATATTCTAAAATTGGGGCTGATCAATTCTATTTTGTTTCAGTTTGTTTAAATTGTTTCTGAGGCGCATTAGTACCTATTTCAAAAGAGGGTTTACTTTGAGTTTTTCTTCTAGTATTGTAAGGATGGACAGTTTCAAAATTGGATTGAAAGATACTGTCGAAAAAATTCCCAAAGATATTGGGAGACGATTACTCTTCTTCGGTTATTTATTCTTCAACCACATCTTCAGAATTCTCAGGGGGAATTAAGTTATTATGTGCTTCAAGGATAGTCTGTATAGCGTATTGTAAGCTTTCAAAATTCAGACCTTTAGGGTTTGGGTTTGGTCGGTTTGAGGGAAAAGGTTTTCTAAAAGGTGGTTTGTAAGTTCCTTTGCTTGAAGATGCTTCCTCAGCTGATCTCCTCAAGTCTACAACTTGATTTCATAATTTTTGGATGACCTTTTGTAAAATTTCCAAATCTGAGCTCTCTGATTGAGTTTTGGTTTGGGGAGGTCTAGGAAGAATTTCTATTTTCTTCTTAGAAGACAGGGTTATCTCTGCCTCATTACTAATATTATCTTTTAGGCTCAAAATATATTTTTCAATTTGGCTTGCCTCCTCGAAGGCTTCCAGTAACATTGTCTTATTATAACTTTTAACCCAAATTTCTACATTCTAGTGTAGAGCTTTGGTGTAATATGCGACAATGAGATTTTCCGCGGGCATTGAATCAACGGGGATTCGATTTTTAACTTGAGGAACCTTTGGTTAAAATCTTTTACTTTTTCCTTAGGGTTCATATTTAAGCTAGAGAGTTCCATGACTAATACTTTAGGAGATTTATCATCTCCGAACTTCTCAAGGAAACATGATTCGAATTTGTCCCACGATACAATGGTGTGAGGTTGTTGGAAAAAATACTATGTAGAGGCATTGACCTCAAACGTGTAAGAAAAGATTCTACATACTACATCTTCATGTTCTATGCTTCAGAGTCTAATGGCTAGCATGAATCTATTTATGTGATCCTTGACGATTTTCTTAGAGTCTAGATCAAATTTAGGTAGCCATTTCTCCGGGTGTTTAGGTAAAGGGTGTTGGGGTCCAGGTATGGCCACAACATCTTGATCGAGCCAAGGTCTGGCAGGATTTTTTTGATTTTCCATGGGCGTAGGTGGTTTCGAAGGCTGAGATGGTTCATATGAAGAACTTCCTTCATCAGATGACTCCCCTCCTGAAGAGGAAGGAGATGATTGAGGTGGTGAAGGTGGGATACCAAATCCTTTATCTCCAGGAGTGGGGGTGTGATCCAAATCTATGGGATTTAGGAGCAGACCAATGCCTTCAAGTTTCTTTCTTATATCAGAGAAATCTAGAGGTTGATTCAGTGGCCGACCAGGTTTTTTGATATGGGACAAAGCACCATGTTTCCTTAGAAGTGACTAGCGAACAATTTCTTATACGTCGGACCCTTGAGGGTTTGGTGTTACTGGCTCAATGGTAATCTGGAGATTTTTGTTTGAGGTATTTGTTGTTTGAGAGGTAACATTGTTTTCAAAAGGGATCCTTGTTACTATAGGGGAGCGAGTGTGTGGGGGAGGAGTCGTGTGACTTCCACGTGCAATCAATTATATTCAGGCCCTCCTTCTAGTGCCATTTGTTGATGGGAGAAAATGACCGTCCATCAATTGGAAGAACAAGTCTGGTCCAGGGTTCTCTAAATAACCCAAGCCATTTGGTATAACCCATTCTGACGGGTTTAATGACTATGTTAGCCAATCTAAGGGTTCTAAAGAAACAAAGAAAATAAATGAAATAAATAACTAATTACAAATTACTATATATAAATACGTACATATGTAACTATTGTAGGTATATTTAATAGCAAATAAACTTATACTTTTTATAAACATTATATACACACTACAAGTTTTAATCTAAACTTACGAAACTCAATGTGAAAATGACTTCTTTGAAGAAGCATATAAAGAAAGCACATAAAAATATTTTTGATTTTTTCTTTATAAATCTTAAACTAATAAAAGAAAATGCTATGAAACGAAAACATATGGATAGTCAAAAGGCAAACCATACATTCGAATTTTAGTGATAACAAAATAGCAGAAAAATGTAAATGAGCTAACATGTTAGCGAGATAATGATATGCATCCAAACATATGTACGATTGGAGAACATCTAACCACCTTGTCTAGGAGGGAAACCTGCAATGAACCTTAAATATGTTCTGAATAAATGCAGAACAATTATGTTGGCAGTTGAATTTTAATAACAGAAAGAGTGATACAAATAGTTGTTGTGATCTTATGATTGCAAGAAATTACATTAAGAAAAATATGTTAGCAATAACATTGCATTTAATCTTTCAACAAAAATTAAGGATAAATCCTATAATTGAAGCTGAATAGATGATCACACGGTCAATATCTGAAGAATCGCTTATGGACAACATTTATAAAGGAATTATCCCAAAACATAATAAATCATGAAGACTAAAGCTATCAAAACCTATTATCATATCATGATAAACAAAACTTAAATAAAGACACCATCCACAAGAAGCTAAAGTTGGAATGTGTATTGTTGTTCCATTAAAGTTTGTAAATTAATCATCCATCTTCTACCCTAGGCTAGGATGATTTTATTACAAAAAGATGTAGTATTTAAAGAGTTTAGGAAAACTAAGCATCCTATCTTCTAATATAGAATCAAATCCCAGGATGATTTACTAATTACAAAAATAGAGGGTAATAAAACCACTCAATATCAAATTGTATCTCTTAAGATTAAAAAAGTTTGTTTCTATTTACAAAATGAGCCAAAGAAATGCCTAATGACCCCAAAAATGCTCCATATCATTATGTCTCCAAAAGTTGCATGATATCCTGAAAGGAAAAATGAAAATAAAGAAATTTAGATATTCATTTAACCAACATTTTTCAATATTCGAATGAGAACAGGTTGGCTACAGAATTTGTTGATTATGTAGCTAGTCTTATTTTAAACAACAAAAAACTGATTCAATCTATATTAATTAAGAACAAATCAACAAAATCACAAAAATATTTACCTTTCAACTGAATGCTAAATTTGGCTCATAAAACCTCAGAATTAATCACTACTTTGACACACTCAACATTTTTTACTATGACATTTCCAGTTCTCTTGAAGTGTTTTCCTTTCTTGTGTGCACTGATCTTGACTCTATTGTTTTCATTTGTTAACGAGTCAATATAAGATGGGAGGCTCTTGATATTCGTTTGAAGGGAGGGGACATATGTGTAATACTTGTCTATCCAAAATAAACACACCTCACACATTGGATCTGGAACAATTGGTTGAGGAAACCCATCGTCGTGCATCAGAATGCTACCAATGTTGTTTGTGGGTTCTTTACTAATTTTGATTCCTAGAAAATATTTGCTATGTTTTAGGCATAGTGTCAGATTGTCTACAAAATCGTAGGTATGGCTGAGATCCGATTTAAGGTAACTTGGGTATTCCCTTGACAAGAATTTCTCGATCTCAGAATCAGAGCTTTCATGGACCTCGATCTCTTTGATCGAGCTCATATGAGACTTCGATTTATTTCATAAGCTCCTAGAGATTAATATCGCTGCCCTTTTGTTATTAAACCCTATATCTGAGTCGTTTTTAGAAAGTTTGTGTGAGGGTATGTTTATGGTCTTTGCAAAGGTGTTAGGGAAGACGTACTGCTCGTGCTCATGAAATTCAATGACTCTTGGGTCAACATCTTGTTGCTAAGACATAGGCTCATTGAGTGTGGCCCTATCACGGGGTTCTTTGGATGAGGAGACTGTTTTGTCAATGGAAGGGATGGGGGTTTCTTCTAACATGGGCTTATAAACCTCTACGGGGCTGGATGTAACAAAGCCATTTCGAGATAGGAAAATATCCCAATCGTCACCCTGCAATTTTAAATGATGGACTAACAACATCCTAATCAACCCATGATGGAATAAACTAGAATTCAAACACTGTCTCTTATACCTCTTGGCCATTTTATATAAACTTCTCAATAAATAGAAAGGCATGTTCAACTGGAAACCAATGAAGTTCATTAACAGTATTATGTGGTAAAGAAAAACGAGGCTGAAGCGAACTTCACATGTAATGAACTGCCTTAAAACTGCCAGTAAACCATGCCACCTAGTCTTTAATAGAGATATAGGCATACCTTTATCATAGCACTATATTTTTTGAGAGGTAAAGAACAAACTCCACGAAACCTTCTCTAACTTGGAATTCTTAAACCATTTTTTCCTGCTAAGGGGAAGACCCGTTTCCTCGCTCAAAAACTCCTCGGTGATTTCGATTTGAATGTCACCCACTTTGGCTCGGCATCCATCGAAAGAGAGGGTGAACTCCTGGGCCTCTTGCAAGTTGTAACCTTGAAATTTCTCGAGAAATTCGAGCCAGCCTTGACCCTTAAGGTCTTCCCTTACATCGTCATATAGAAGCATGGTTTGCGATCCATTTGGTTCGACACGGACAACAGGGGCCATATGGATTCAGACAAGCAATCATGAGGGAAAATAGAAATCACTATAAGCATGAAGGGTTTCATAAAGCAAAAATAACCAGGGTAAAAACCAAGGAAATAAAACACACTATTACCATCATGCAATTAAATGAAGGAATGAGGGGTTTTATATGAGAATCGAGTGTTTTGTGTAATGAATCACCAAGAGTACAAAACAAAGCCCGAGACTTAACTTGAAATGATGGACCTGTCGATTTCAAACTTCCACCATCAACAGAGTACATAATACAACCATATGCGTTTGAGTACCATCATTGTGTAAAGGGTGGAGTTGATCATTTTAAGGTTAGGAAAAGAGGTTCTTGACAAATCAAATCATAGAAACCATAAAAAGGATTTACCAAGAATTATACATGAAACAAAATCATAGTCTGACATCAATCGATTCTTGGTGTATCATTCAAAGGTCCAGATTATACCTTATAACAATGAGAAACTTTAAAACAACTATTTTATTGACATGAGATAATCCTTAAAGAAAATTATCATTCTTAAAAAGATTTGTATGAACATTTATTCTCTTAGGGAAAGAAGACTTAAATTCAATTGTAATAAATTCATAAGTTTCAATGTTTCGTTCATGCTTTCATTCATGAATGAAGAATGAAAACGAGAACTAAGAATAACCAAAATAAAACCCTTTTATAGCCCAAAACTCAACTTTCAAGTAGCAATGTTCATGTGATGAAGTAGAGGTAGCTACATAATTTATTATTCGTTGCTTTAAGAGGTGAAAATACTGTGGGGATGCCAACAAGATCTTAAAAAACTAAGGGAAAACATATCAATTTTTGAACTACTTAAATTCCCTCTTGTCCTACAAAAAAAGATCTGATGTATAGCTGATAATAATAAAAAGAATGAACCTGTAAGAAAAAAATCAGTGGAAAATGATGTAAGTAAAACAAAATATTTCGCGGTTAAAAAATCAACCGAAGATCAGAAAAAAAAACTGGACATATCAGAGAAAACTGTAGGAAATTTAGATAAAATTATTTCAAGTACAATCGTAAAAAATCAACAAATTTTTTCTCCCTCACTGCAGAAAAATGTACCGCCATTCTTGTTAAATTTCAATATTTTCAATAGAAATGTGCATAATTGTATGGTCGATTACGGGGCCTCATCAAATGTAATGCCTCTGTCTGTGTGTCAAAAGATTAATGCTGAAGTCCAACCTTCTGATTTAAAAATCATTTAGTTAGATAGAACTAATGTCACATCCATTGGTGAACTTAAGGATGTATTGATAAGGTTGTTATCTAACCCAAAATTCCACCAAGTAATTGATATAGTTGTCATTAATATTACACAAGTTTATGGATTATTTTTTAGCAAAGATTAGTCAGAGAAATTACAAAGTTATTTTTCTACAGATTGGTCTCATCTGTGGTTACCGGAGGATGGTCAGAATAACAAGATCAAAATAAATAGAGAACGTTACCTGAAGTACACTGTCACAAATTTAAATGATTCCAATGAGACTTTTAATACTTTTGTAAATACAAACGAGGCTCAAGGAATGAACACATTTTTTGGAAATTGCATGATTGAAATATCCACTATCACCGAACTAGAACAAAAATCTAAAATATCATCCCATACTCAGATGACAGCCCTGAAAAATGATCGGAATATTGCTAATGCCGAGGAGATCTAGTCTTTATACTTTGATGGATGTAAATCTCGAGAAGGGCCCAGTGATGGTTGTGTTCTGACCGATCCCAAAGGTAATAAGACATGCATTTCCTATCAATTAGAATTAGAATGTGCTAACAACATCAAAATATGAAGCACTCTTCCAGGGACTAAAGAAGGCATTGGATCTTGACATCCAAAACTTGGTAGTATTTGGTGACTGTGAAATTGTAGTCAAACAAGTAAAAAACATTATTCATTGTTTATCACCTCATCTAAAAAACTACCAAACCAAGGTATGGGGATTAATACATAAATTTCTCTCTTTTAACATAAGTTCCATTCCTAGATCTATTAATTCAGAAGTTGATTTATTAGCTAATGTCGCTTCAAAATTATTACCTGTTGAGCGCATTTCCCCTAATGCATTTTCGGTTGAATTATTATTCAAGCCATCGATTCTCGACAACATTACCAATTGGCGAGTGTTTGATGATGATCAAAAAATCATAATTTTTTTGTATATGGAGGACACTTTCGAAGATGCGGTAATCGATGAAAACACCCACAATGAAAACTTCTGAGATTTTATGGTAATATATGACCCTCGTTCTGCTAAAATATCATCCGATCTGGTAAACTCTAACCTCAAATTTGTTGTTAGATTAGAGAAATTTTATGATTTACATGACAATTTTAGGGGAGTGGTTAATTGCAAAATGAACAGTTCTTCGTTACTGTATGAAACTATAAATTTAGGAATGCAAGATAATCCTCAAAATATCAATTTGGGCAAAGGATGTTCTGACCAAGAAAGATCTACATTCACAAAATTGTTCAAATAATTCAAAGATGTTTTGTCTTGTACATACGATGATTTAAAAACCTTTGAAGCAAACATAATACAACATGTAATTCTCATGAAGCCCCAAACCCAACCATTTCAGCAAAAACTTAGAAAAATGCATCCTAAATTAGAACCCACAGTAAAAAAGGAACTAAACAAATTACTAACCACTAAGATCATTTTTCCAGACCATCATACTCAATGGGTATCCAAATTAGTCTCGGTAATAAAGAAGAATGGAGAAATCTGGCTTTGTGTCGATTTTCGTAATTTAAACTGAGCCTATGATAAAGACAATTACCCCGTTCCCCCAATGGAACAAATTTTGCAACATGTATCTATTTCTGAAAGGATATATTTATTAGATGGTTTCTCAAGGTACAACCAAGTCCTTATGTCCCCATCAAATCGGTTGAAAACCACTTTTCACACCCCACGGGGCACCTATTCCTATAGAAAAATGCCTTTTGGATTGATTAATTTCATAGCCACTTTCTAGAGGGAAATGGACATTGATTTTCATGGCCTTATCAATGAGTCAATTTTTGTCTACCTAGATGATGTCATTGTCTTTTCGAAGAAAAAAAAGGATCATGTATCACATCTTAGGGTTGTACTAGTGTAACGACCTCCTCGTTACGACAATAATTCGGATAAAAGGTGCAATTTTATTTATTTTTTTATTTTTTTTAAGGTATGTGCACGCATGTAAAGAGGAAATAGACACACTTGACTCTATGTCACCTCCCGATGACTAACTAGACGCAACCACGATGATCACAACAAGAAGACATAAGTGCACCATAAGTAACTGCAAGGATTATTGACCATAGACATAAGGCGCACAACAGGTAACCGCAACATAAACGACATACGGGGTTATGCACAGTACGAACACAGAAGGAAGAATCCATGGTAGTAGATTTTACTATTTCTGCACAAGAAAGTAGGGCGTTTAATCTTAGTTCTCTGCTCCAGAGAGAGGGAAGGTCATATAGGCTCCTGGCCGACTGCTCAGGCGGAAACTAGTAATCTCCGTCAGGTGTGTCGCAAGAGTGGAAACCCTGCCTTTAAAGGGCCCGAGACTCTTGATACGGCACTGGATTATTTACACAGGAAAAACCACACACACAAAAATCTTGGAAAAATTGAAAAATACGACGATCCACGACAAAGTAAAACTGACCACCCGCCCGTCCTACCCTGCAAGGTTAGGACCTCCAAGACACATAATCAACGCTCAAGCCCAGGTTCCCATCTATTTTAACCATTTAAGGTCTCAGGGCTGGCGACTGTTCTGAGGAACATGGAGGTGTCTACATCCCGCCCGACACAAGCAGACCAAGCAATGCAAGACAACCAAGTACAACAATAAWTAAGAACATCACCGAACTACAGAAAACACACGTATGAAGGACTCAKACCACGACTAACCAACATTTAAGACAAGGTATTTTCCACGACTCACTTGGCATTAAACACAACCCATTTTCACCTTGCAATGCAAGGTCTAACCCCATGACCATCACGTCACCACTGATGATTTACTTATATCAACTTCATTAACCTTACCATAAATGATGACAATATTAAACTTAACCATTCCATAACCATTTGGATTAATATTAAACGAATCACACCTAATCATTACCATTAATCAATACATAATCATTACCCGTAATCATGACATAATCATTACATAGTCTTTACATCATCCTTACCATTAACCATTTTTCATTCCATTATATTATTTCGATAATTACTTTGACATTTCTACCTTATAAAGCCATTATTATTTAACAATACTACCATTAACACCATATCACCTTCACTAATATCACTTAACAATTATTACAAATACATCAATATTACTTTAACCATTATTACTATTAAAACAATAAAACTAGGCAGCGGTAATAAAACCACTTACTTCCAATAGAATAAAACAATGTCAATATTTCATGAAAGGAAAAAGAAGAACCTTTCCAACAATAGCATAACTAGACAACTGTAGTAAGATATGTGATAACTTATGAGTGTTAGAAGACAACTGTAATAAAGGCCGAACTATTCCAATAGAAACAACATATTTCGCAGTGATGATTACATATATATGTACTGAAATTGATTACATATATATATGACAATGATATATATGTACTTAAAATATCATTTAATTTGAATGTACTAAATCTTATTGAATTATATTGAGTTCTGAACCATGTTGAAAAATTACCAATTCCTCTACTTTTAAGACTACGCGAACACATCTATATAGTCAAGTTGAATACCTTCATAAAGGACAAAGAGAATATCTTTCACGACATACTTGATACAATTAAAAATAAATAAAAACATTGACATTGACTGAGTATTAAACCTTTTTAACAAAATATTTTTCAACCATACATCCCAGATAATAACATATAACATTGTACATCAATATGGTTTGTTCTAATTTGTCAATAATCTTTTCCAAACCAGTTAAGCTTAACACAACTTACTGGAATTTACTTGATGTTTTGTAGTTAATTAGGCGTAAATTTTAAGACAGAAGCTTGCAGGCCTGACAGGAGTTGGTTGAAGGCATTTAAGGTTTAAACTAAAATTTAGAGAATCTTGCGGGCTTGGCCGAAATTGGCGGTGGTCACGAGTTCATTACTAAAATGCAATGGAGGATACGCCAGGGAGCACACAGTAATAGTTCACGACAGGGTGCAGCGTGAGAGCGAATTCAATTACCAACAAGGACTCGGGTGCTCCCTGACCGCCAGCTGGAGGAAAGAGTGTGGGTCTGTACCGTCGACTACGCAGACAATCAACGCGCTGAAGGGATTAAAATCCAGGGCGAAATGGGTAACAGAGAGCGAAAATGCAGAGATAAACGCTCACTCCTATGCATACGCAATGCTACCCTAATAAAACACAGAAATAAACAACTCACTCTTGTGCATATGCAGCATTACAACGCAGTAATAAAATGCAAATAAAAACGCAGCAAAAAAAACACACCCTGTGAATAGAAACACACACAAAAATAAAACGAAATAAAACACGCACAACAACTCATACCAGAATTTAACGCACACTGTAATTTATAAAACGTAATGACAGTAACTTGTAAAATGAATTGCCCCAAAAATGAATTCCCACAGTCAGAGGAATTCTCCCTCAGAGAACACAAAAAAAATGCCCAATAGCGCATAAAGAAAAGTTCCAGCCCCTAAGAGATCAAACGCCCAGAGAAAATCGAAACCACAGAACATGAATTTTCCCACAAAAATTATAAAAAGCCACCGAAATTGAGTTTTCCCACAGAGAAATAAAAACCACAGAAATTTTGTTTTCCCTCAGAGAAATAAAAAAAAAACAAAGCTCGTGCACAGAGTAAGCAATCCAATTTAAAATGATGGATTAGAAGGTGTGGAATATATATGCGGAAAGACCCCACCACCACCAGTGATACAAGGAATTTTGCAAGGGAAAAACATATGGCAGTGCAGACATATATGGAAAAATATATATTGGCAGTGCAACATCTATGGGAAAAATGTGTTGGCAGCGTGACACAGAAAGTCATTCCAGAAACCGATTCGGACAATTTTATTTAGTAAGGTTCATTCATAACCTTACATCAAACTCGAGTATGGTAAGGGAACTATTTCAGGGGCAGCCAAACTCAAATACAACACAATAATTACGCCAACATGCCTAACTTCAGAGATAAAGTCTTGAATAACAATAATAAAAATTTACCATGCATGCTAACTATCACCGTGGTCGTCATTGGCAGTAAAATTATACATCAATAAAATTACAACGAAGAATTACATCCAAGCATCTACTCTACCAAATAACGCGCGTACCTTTTTCCTTTCGACCGCCTCGATTGATGTCTGCGCCACGATTAATGCCCCGTGCTCCTTGCCGCTCCTGCTTGCCGACCGTAGCGACCTCACTGGTACATCCCAACCAATCGCTAGGGGTACTCTGCTTCCCCCTTAGCCCCCCGAGACGCAAAGGGGCCACACAAATTCCAGAAGATAAGTCTAGCTTCTCAGCTCGCCTCGCAAGGCTGAGCTACCACTCCAATCCGAGCTGAGAAAAACCCAACTCCTCACAAGCAATCAGTCAAACCAAAATTCGGCAGCGTAACGTTAAGCTAATTGTTCATCCCTTCTTCCTCATCTTCCCTTTCTTTTATAGAAATTTGAGACCCACCTACTTTCCCTAAATCATTATTAATTTAAGTTTTAATGACAATCCTTTAAAAATTCTCTGTCGTCCAATTGTCACTCATCCCCCACGTTTCTCCAAAATTATTTTCTTTTTAAAAATAAAAATACTCATTTCCCTCACCCACCTAGAGTCGCTCCTAAAATCACTCCTAGGTGTTCCTAGATCCCCTTACATGCCTTTAATAACTTTTCCTAAATGAAGTTGCTAAATTTAGTTCATTTTAGAAAGTCCTTAATTGTTGATTCCTTTTTTTCTTTTTACCCTATGTCCCCTACATTCCTTTATTATGTTTCCTTTATTACAAGTTTCCCTATTTCTATTATTTATTCCTTTCTCTTTTTTCTTTTTTTTTAAACCAAAAAGATAGATGCGCTAATTAATCCTTTCATTATATTTTTTAAATTCATTACTTTTATACTCTCACACATTTTTTTTTAATTTTTATTCCTTTTTACAATTAAAACCACGTATTTTAATTAATTTATCCCTCTCTTCACTTTACCCCCTTTAATTTTAAGAAGAATTTAACTAACACTTAGGAGGGTTTTAGTTTACGCCCTTATGTTTATTTTTGTAGGGTATTTTCTTAAGGCTAATCAAAATTTTATCTTAGAAATGTTTTAAATTTAGGTTTAGATTGGAACTGGGCGACAATTAATTAGGGGAATCGTTTTGATAATTTCTTAAGGCGCTAAGGTCTTAGGGTCATCTAGGTTTGTCTCATCATCATCATCAATGCAACGTTCCCTTCAAGACGCACTACGAAATCCAAGGGTGCCACTTGCCTCATTTGTTTCTGTTGTGCGATGTGCCCTTCAGGATGCACTACGTGATCCAAGGGTGCCAGTCGCCAACTTGTGTTTATTTTGTGCGAGGTGCCCTTCAGGATGCACCACGTGCTCCAAGGGTGCCACTCGCTGACTTGACTGATTGGTAGACATCTATAACCCCTGGAGTCAACACTCCGCCAGGTGAACTTGTGGGAGACTAAGGGCTCTAAGGAATAAGGCCCCTGCCTTATTGCGCGCCCCTTAGAATCATCGTGAGCGACTGTCGCAGTCTGCCCTCACGGCATCATGGATCCTCTTGAACTAGGTAATCGTTAACTTACAGTTCGAGCCATGACGGGAGTGCTAGTAGACTGTGGCAGGGCTGCTGTCCACACCTCTCCCTCATCCTCTCTGGAAATCGTGTGTGGCCCCTTTACTCCATATGTGAGTCTGTTCGGAAATCTATCGTCAGCCTACATAATCAACCATCATGTCAGAACATGTCAACAACATATCATCAAATAAATAAAAATATCACGGTAAATAAATCATCCTAAATAGCACACTCCCTGACTCAATCCGGAGTCCAAGGGGTTCCACCGATGCCTCTACATCCTCTAGGTCCAAAGCCCTGCACACTCAATAAAACTGAGTCAATAACACCTGTCTAATCAAGTAGTGAAAACATCATGTTGTTTATCATAACCCATCATAATCAAGTATAAATGTATTAACATCATAAAAGTCCAGATCACTTGTGAGCAAGTGTCCTCAAATAATAAGTTTTCTCAGTGCGCCAGAGCGGGATGTTACAACTAGAATGTTGTCGTAAGTTTGGTATTTCATTGAATCCTAAGAAGTCACTTTTTGTAGTAGAGAAGGGAATACTACTTGGATTTATAGTTTCAAAGGATGGAATGATAATACACCCCAAATGAACCCAAGCTATTTCCAACCTTCCTCCACCTTCTTCTAAAAAGGCGATGCAATCCTTTCTGGGTAAAATAAATTTCATCAGACATTTTGTTCCAAGTTTTTCTAAGATGGTTAGACCTTTGCAAAACATGATAAAAAATGATGTTCTTTACAAATGGGGACCACAAGAGAACCAAGCTTTAATTCTATTAGAAAATCTATAACCGAATATCCCTCCTTGATGAGTCTTGATTTCTCACAAGACTTCATGTTGTACACTTTTGCATCAGATAGATCTCATGTTGATGTGCTTAAAAAAAAAATGATGAAAACAACGAGATACCCATTTCATTTATGAGCTCTACTTTTAAAGGGGAAGAATTAAATTACCCTACAGTAGATCAACAAGAATACGTTGTTTTTAAGGCAGTTAAACATTTCAGATCTTACCTTTTCAAGTCCAAGATAAAATTCATTGTTCCTTAACCTGTTGTAAGAAACCTGTTAGTGCAAAAGGAATTAGGGGAGAAAAGGGAAAATTGGATGACCTCCCTTCAAGAGTACGATCTCTAAATTGTACCTACACAAATTGTTAGAGGTTAAGGCCTTCGCAAATTGGTGGTTGATTCAGTTGAAATATTAGAAAATCAAACAACAACACTAACTGAAAATATGCATATCGAAACAAAAATTTATTGTACACAAACTATGCCTAGTTCATGGTATAATGATATCAGATTTTATTTACTGCACAAAACTACTCCTTGAAATCTTGATCCAAAAAACAAAAGAGCACTAAGTCTTAGATCTTCATCTTTTCAATTGATTAATGATATATCGTTTCAGAAGAATTTTGATGGTGGTTTTCTGCGTTGGCTAGAAAAAGAAGAATGTCAAAAGGTGTTAATTAAGCTACATTCTGACGATGTCGAGGGTCATTTTGGTGGAGATATGACTGCCCAAAAATTACTTAGGGATGGTTAATATTGTCCCACCTTATTTAAATATGCTCATGCTTTGGCTCACAATTGTATAATCTATCAAAAGGCTACAGGGCGGGTCAAGAAGGTTGCATTTCCCTTACAACCTGTTACAGTAGATACACTATTTCAGTAGTGGGGCCTAGATATCATAGGACCAATTAATCCACCTTCCTCACAACAACACAAGCATATTCTTATGACAACATCTTATTTTACAAGATGGTATGAAGCTTTACCACTAAGGGTAGTAAACACGAATCAAGTAGTCTCGTTTTTAGACTCTCATATTATCACTCGTTTCGGGATACCTAAATGTTTAGTTTTCGAAAATGCTTCTTATTTTTCTTCCTTGGATATGGATGTATTTTCTTTAGAAAAAGGGATTACGATAAAATACTCTGTCAGTTATTACCCCCAAGCAAATGGTCTGGTTGAGTCAACAAACAAAAATTTGATCAAAATAATAAAAAGAACAGTGTCGGAAAATCATAAAAATTGGCACAATGTGTTATATAAGACACTTTGGGCTGATAGGGTCACTCTAAAATATTCCATCGGTAATTCTCCTTTCTTCCTTGCTTACGGAAGAGAAGGTATCCTTCCTCTGCACGTCTTTCTCCCTTCACTACAATTATATCATAAAGTTCAAGAGGAAGAATTTCCCCCTTTAGAGAATCAGATAAATGCTCTACTAAAATTGGAAGAAGTTAGGACACAAGAAAAAAATAAATTAGACTAGCACCAACAAATTGTTAAAAACTGGTTTGATACAAGTTCATCCTCAAAAAGAAATTTTAATGTAGGGGATTTGGTCCTCAAATGGGACAAAGCACACAAGGATAAAGAAGAACATACTAAGTTTCAAAACCTGTGGTTTGGGCCTTTTGTCATTTTAGAAAATTTGGGTCCTAGCTCCTTTCGTTTGCACAACTTAGAGGGATAGCCAAACACTTTTTCAGTGAATGGCCAGTCTCTCAAGAAATATTTCACCTAAGAAAATTCATACTTTCCCCTTGTAAATATCACTAGCTTTTATCTTTTCTTTTGGTTTTATGATTGATTATTTTCCTTTTGCTTCTTTTTATGTTTTCTTAAAAATTATTTCTAAATTGCAATCCATTATCGAGGGCAATCAGATATTTCACTAACAGTAGTTGAAACAGTTCAAGAATATAAACATTAAGTTTTTTAACTCGGATCAGTGATCTATAAGACAATTATTCTAGAAGTCTCTACCAAATCATTGTTCTCTGGTTTTTTCAAGATCTTAGGGAAGTATGATCATTTTTAAACTTATGCCATCCCAGTTATAATGGGATCAACTCAAAGCAATTCCCCATCCTTTAGACAATTTATTAATTGAAATTTAAATGTCCAAACCATGATAAAAACTATCATTTCTTGAAGAACAATAAACAATATAAATTTTCAATCATATGATTGCATGGCTATTTAATCTTCATTATCACCCTTCTCTCTCATTATCATGAAACCTATGAATTTTATAAATGATTAAGGAGAGTTGGAAACACTTTAATGTGTGGGAATTGTGTGTAAACCCGTCGAGGTACTGAACAAGCCTGATGATAGAGGGTAAATGTGCACATGGTACCAAGACAACTTCTTCAGGGTACTGAATAGGCCTTCTGGCATCAAAGCAATGTTGGGTTCAAGATCTTTCAGGTATGTTTTTAAATTGATCAGATATCAAAATATTTTTTTGATCATTGATGGACAACTTTTAGATGGGATTGAAGTACTTAAGTGGTTTAAATGACATCCATGTCGAGGCTATGAACGCCTACTGGAAGTAGTGGCCATGTCAATGGTATTGAAGTTACTTTTATAAATATCATTGCCTTTTGATCGAAATGAATTTTCAGATTACAATCATTTGCCATAACATTATTTGGTAGTTTGACTGTGTTGATTTTCGGAGTTAATTTCAAAACCCTTGATATGTTTCAAAGTTGTTTTTAGTGACTTTCCAAATTATATTTTCCTTGATATAAATTTTTGATGATGCAAAGATAATTTCTTCGCCCAACAATTCGCCATTGTTGGAAACCAAATATTCATATCATTTTATCTATATTCAAAACACAAAAATTGACAAAATAAATTTTATTAGTTGCCTCTTTGTGTCTACGAAGATTTTGATTATGATTTTTTTTTAAGAATCTCTTGATTGATTATTATGTGTTTTGAGTTTTTGTATTTTCAATAAATTTCTCGTTTACTCATTTTCAATTTCATGACTGTCAAGCATGAAATTGAAATAATCCTGGTATAAAAACATTGGATAAATTCAAAAAAATTGTCTCATAAAACTAAACGAGCCTTTGAAATACCTATGATCTCAAAACCTTTAAGAGTGAGGAACATATGGTTATGTGAATGTCTTTATAGCATTAGGATGTGATTTATTCATGTTTGATTTATGTCATGCCTTGATCATTTTTCAAATAATGTTTTGACTGTTACTTTACACCTTTGCGATAGTTTTTGGTTCTAAAAATACAACATAAATCTATCATCCAAATGCTACCTTTGACCATCGTATCACAGTCTAATTGTTTTATTACCTAAATATTAGTTTTTCTCTGAAACTGTTATATCCTTGTCCTTCTTACCTGAACTCGCATTCATTGCATCGTTTGATGGTGCTTCATAATCTGGGGTTAGGTTCTTAGCAGATGAGGTGGTTTTTGTGTGTGTTTGTCCTCTAGTTCAGGGTTTAATCAACAGATAAAGTGGTAGTCATGGTGGCATCCTCCTGAAATCATAGTTTTTGGGTCACCTTCAACAATTCAAAAATCATCATTCCTATTGGGTTGTTTCAAACACAGACGTCTCCTTTATACACTTGTTTGTATATTGTAACCAAATCTATGGCTCCTGTAGTTAGGGTAGAGGCGAATGGATCATAGGCTCTGCACTCCCATGATGATGTTGTGAATGATCTCGCATTCTTCATATGGGTTAAGTTTATATAGTCGTTCGATGGTTTTAATCTTGAAATCGCCCAAGCCTTCGCCAAGACCTTCGACAATGCTAGAGCTAAATTGGTGACCTACAATTGCAAGTCAATGAGGAATAAATAGCAGAAGCCATAGGCTTGTCACGAGAAAGAGAATGTTGGTTAAAAAACCTAATAATCAAAGGTATTCATTGGCATCTGTTGATTATTTCTAGGAAGTCACGCTACAACATTAAAGGTACACCCATCCATCTATTCAAGCCTCAATGGCATGGTTTGTTATTGATAATCAAAAAATTTGTCGCCTATGAGGGACAATATGGATTGGTATTTTTATTTCATGTGTGCCTGTTAATGTTATTCTTAGGTTTTAAGTTAAACATGCCCTTTTATCTGCTTAAAATCCTACAGAAGATGTCCATATTCTATCATAAACAAAACCCCAAGTCAAAATCTAGTCTTTTTCACCATGGTTTGATCTGGGTCTTGCTTGTGTCCCATTTGTCGAAGGTAGGAGATAGTTGGAAAGGCGTCCTTGTTAGGAATGGTCTTGTTTCATTGCCACATGAACCATTCAACAATTTACCCCTGTGTGTTGATGAGTCTACTGACCCTTTCTCATCGACTCACTCTCTGCAAGATCTTCATATCGAATTACAAGTTGCAAAAGACCCTGCGTTACCCACTGAAACCCTTGTTGATTCTCGTCAATAAATCAACGACACCTACTGGAGGCATGAATTCATCCCTAAGAAGTCTTTAGAGGAAGTGTTGAATCAATTAAGGGGTAAGGTATATGTCGCCCCTAATCCTAAACAAGATTTTGTTGATGAAAACAAAATTAAAATCAAGAGGCAGGGTAAACAAAAAAAGAAGAGGGTTAAATATTTAGATTTCAAGAATAAAAGGAACGACCGACTTCTTTCTAGGATGACCAGTAATCAACACCAGAATGATGATAGGCCAATCCCCACCATGGATATTGAAGACTCTATCTTCGTTGACGATACTAGCTTTGATCCCACTAAAATAGATTCACCTCGATATGATTTTGTGCCTAACTTGCCTCCATTTTTAAAGGATCAAGAAGGATTTTCAGGTATTCAGTATGACTTGAAAAAGGTTATGGAGTAGGATAAACCATTAATATTGGATCATACTCATCCACTGCCAAATCTAGAATAGGTATATTGTGAAGGTTCTTTTAGTTGGATCCAAAGATATTACCAAGACATCCCTTATCTACATGCTCAACTAAATCAAGTTATGGCTCACAATTTAGCTTTGGAGAAGGAAAATGAGGATCTCAGAGCTAGCATATGATCAAATTCACCTAGGTCCAACAAATGGTTCAAGAGTTTAGGGGATGTTATCATAAACAATTCCACCAATTTCAATGTTGTTATCATTTCAGAATTGTCTCATGTTTCTTTTTCGAAGATTTAATTGGTAAAAATTTTACTTGGAATTCATGTTTGGATTGTTTAAATGATAATTGAATTTGTTTTTAGTTTGGTTTTATTTAGACTAGCTACAGAATCATAGATTTTGTACCTTGTCTTTTAATTAGTTAATTTGATTGTTTTTCTAATTTATATTTTGTTTTCCTCCTCAGGTGTGAAGGATATCAATGTGAAAATGTTGAAGGAACGAGTTAATAGTTGGGAATACTACAAATTTTTAATGTTCATTTTGAGAAATAGTTTCAATAATATTTGGATGATGTAACTATTTTGGATAGCTATCACAACAGACCTATCGTTTTGGTTATTTTTTAGTAAATATTTTATTAAAATAGATCTGTCTCTATCTTGTATGACATGAGAAACAAACCATGAATTTAGTTTAAAGAATATTTCTTCCCCAAGAACAAAGGGAAATTATTTTTGGACCTGATGATGGAATTATCATTTTGAAAATATATGGGAGGTTGTTTACTTTTTGGCTTTAGTCCTTCTGTAGACTGTACAATGTGATTATTGGCTCTCATATAATTTATGGACATGAAAAACTTATCTGTATTGAATTAGGTTTAGACTGTTCTACATCTATGTTTTCATGTTGTGTTTACTTATTACATGGTTCATCATCCATTGGTTCTTTTAATATCTATGACTAATCGTCTATCTATACATTTCAAGTTTACATAGAATGTTGGGTTGTTGATAATACCATTTGTCGGTGATTAAAGTTAATTTCGTCTTCAGATTTTCGACAATTTAAGGTCACGTGAGTGAAAATCTATTTGTCTTTTTGTTATCATAGATTGTTTTCAAAATACAGAGAATTTCCTTGAGTTTCTTCAGGAAATATCATTATTTCTTCTTGTCATATATTTATACTTGACAACAGGTTAAGTGGAGATTACATTATGCAGAAAGACAAATATAGATTAGTACCTTTTTCTTTACAACTAATCATCATCAGGTTAGTTAGCTTTCTTTTATTTGATTTGTTTACTTTACGAATGACTAATAATTAAATCGTTCAAACTTTAATGCTTTGTTCATTATAGTTATATCATTTCTTAATCTTATTCATTCATTTGTTGTTGTCAGTTATTCATAGTGAAAGAACAATTTCCTTTATTTTTGCATCTTATTTAACTTTGATTCATTAGTTTAAACCATCATTTTCACAAGGTTTTTTTTAAACCTTGTATCTATATATATCTATTATATAAAATACTACTATTAGTTAAGTAATCATATTAGCGTGTTAATTGGTAGGATTATACATTTAGTTAGTTTGACCTCTTTTAATTATTTTAGAATCCTAGTTGGCTAACGGAGCCATAAAACCCATCAGGGTAGTGTTGATGAGCGTTTTTGACACACCGTCAACTAGAAGGTCAAATCCAAACCGAGGTTGTCTAAATAACCCAATTCATTTGGAATGAAATGACCCAATGGGTTTAATGGCTCTATTATCCAACTAAAGTCCTAAAAACAGTAAAAAAAATAAACTAATCGAAAGCTATGATTCTAACAAATGATATATTACTTACTAATGTTTATTAAAAATAAACGTGAATATACAAATGATTATAAATAATCTATATACAGTTTACAAGGTTTACTTGAAATCTTGCGAAAATGAATGTTCATAATAATGTTTCAAAACAAGATAAAGTAAGAACATAAATATTTTTGTGTTTTTAATATTTAAATATTTTAAACTAATAAATACTAAGCAAATACAATTGAAACAATGACAAAGAAATAGTCAAAGCTAATTAATGCAATCATCGTCTCATTCATATATAAACAAATATGAATAAAAGAAAGCAATGCACCTACTAACCTCTCACTGATGAGAAATACTAAGATAAATTTATAACATCCTGCTCTGGCGCACTGAGAAAACTTATTATTTGAGGACACTTGCTCGCAAGTGATCTGGACTTATTTGATGTTAAAAAATTTATACTTGATTATGATGCGTTATGATAGACGACATGATGTTTTACTATTTGATGTAGATAGGTGTTATTGACTTAGTTGTATTGAGTGTGTGGGGTTTTGGACCTTGAGGATGCAGAGGCATCGGTGGAACCCCTTGGACTCTGGATTGAGTCAGGGAGTGTGTCATTTGGGTTGATTTATTTACTGTGATATTTCATTGATTTGATGATTTGATGTTGACATGTTCTGACATGATTGTCGATGATGCAGGCTGACGATAGCTTTCTGACCAGACTCACATATGGAGTAAAGGGGCCACACACGATTTCTAGAGAGGTTGAGGGATAGGGGTGGACAGCAGCCCTGCCACCGCCTACTAGCACTCTCGTCGTGGATCGAACTGTAGGTTAACGATTACCTAGTTCGAGAGGATCCACGATGCCATGAGGGTAGACTGCGACAGTCGCTCATGATGATTCTAAGGGGCGCGCAATAAGGAAGGGGCCTTATTCCTTAGAGCCCTTAGTCTCCCACAAGTTCACCTGATAGAGTGTTGACTCCAGGGATTATAGATGTCTACCAATCAGTCTAGTTGGTGAGTGGCACCCTTGGAGCACATGGTGCATCCTAAAGGGCACGTCGCACAAAAGAAACATAAGAAGCGAGTGGCACCCTTGGAGCATGTGGTGCATCCTGAAGGGCACATCGCGCAAAGAAACGAATGAGGTGAGTGGCACCCTTGGAGCATGTAGTGCGTCCTGAAGGGCACATCGCGTTGATGATGATGAAGAAAAAATCTAGATGGACCTAAGACATTAACGCCTTAATAAATTCTTAAAACGACTCCCCTTAACAATTGTCGTCCAGTTCAAAATACAAACCTAAGTCTA
>ML780582.1:472880-484345 GCA_009831015.1 Picea engelmannii
TACAATTTTTAGAACGTACTTGAGCTCTAGTTCTTGGATTTATTAACGTTAACTTCATCCAACTATACAACCAATATATCAACGGATACAAGATTTCATAATCTTTTTCAACCATTTAACTTTTAATGAACTCATAACTTGTACTCAAATTGAAACATAACTTTTCTTAAAAATATAAATATACATAAATTACAGTTTTAGTTAACTCAGACAATAAATTTCATTGAAGGAATCTCCTTCTTTAAACACAACTTTCAATGAGAGTTCATTAACATATTGAAAGCATAACTTTTATGAAAACCCGACTTCTGTCAAATACATAACCTTAAAAAAACTTTTAAAGCATAACTCCCATATGAACGCAATAGTTTTTCAAAAATTAAACTAATTCATAAATAAACGAATACCAAAAGCCATAGTTTTGATTGACAGAACGCATAACCTTCAGTGAATAAATTGAATGCTTAAGGGACTAAACTATTTTCCTTAAAACTCATACATAAACTCAGACTGAACCAATAGTAATAAAATTATTTAACAAGCGGGAGTATAAAAAGTATGAATTTAAAAATAAAATGAAAAGATGCATTAGCGCATTTACCTTTTTGGTTTAAAAAAAAAAGAAAGGGAATAATAAAATAGGGAAATGAGCCTTTTAATAAATTTAAAGAAAATAATTTTGGGAGAAATGTGGGGGATGAGTGACACTTGTAAGATAGAGAATTTTTAGAGGGTTTCAAAAAAAAAAACTTAAATTAAATGCGATTAGGTCAAAGGGGGGGCTCTAAACCCTATAAAAGAAAGGGGGATGAGGGAAAAAGGGGGATGGGATGCTAGGTATCGTTATGCTGCCAAATTTGGACTGGACTGATTGCTTGTGAGGAGTTGCGATTAGAGTGGTAGCTCAGCCTTGGAGGCGAGCTGGGAAGCTAGGCATATCCTCTGGTTTGTGTGTGGCCCCTTTGCGGCTCGGGGGGCTAAGGGGGAAGCAAAGTACCCCTAGAATTTGTCTGGGAGGTACTGGTGTAGTCTCTATGGTCGGCGAGCGGGAGAGGCACGAAGCATGAGCGGTATAGAGCTCGGACGTCTTCGCGGCGGGCTAAAAGACAACGGTATGATTTTATTTCTGGTAGAGTAGAAGGTATTTGGATATATGGTTAGATCTGCATGTGTTTTAAATGGGTAAACTGATTTTAGTTCATGACTAAATTTTGTTATAGCTTGGATGAATGATTGTTGATGGATTTCCATGACCTTCCTTGGATCTGTACGATCTCCCGCTGTGCCTTATGTTTGGTTGTCTACGTTTTTTCTTGAAGAGACAAAACTATCTCTGCGCTGGAAATCCTTATGACCTGCGATTGCTTGTCTTTGATTTGGTGGGGGCACGGTACCTTGCGTTGTTTCACTGCTTGGGTAAGGGCATTTTTACCTTGCCATAGTGTTTTTACATTTTTCCATGGGCGGGGAAACTTCTGTGGGAATTTAAAATCATCCTGGGGGTTTTACCCATTTAGCCATGGTGTTTTTTTACCTTGTCGTGGGCGTTCTACCTTTCTGTGGGGGTTTTTGCAATTTGCTGTGGAGTGATTCTTTACTATGGGCGTTTCCATTTGTGATTGGGGTGTTTTAGATATTTTTTCTGGCATTCTCCTTGACTATGGGCGTCTCTATTTGTGGCTGGGGCATTTATATTATTACTGGCATTCATCCTCTGTGGGCGAAATCAATCCCGTGGGCATTTCTTTCCTTGCCAGTGGGCGTTTTTATTTAGTGTTGGTATTCTGTACATCACCGTGAGCATTTATTTTTACCCCTGAGTTTATAAGTTTTTGTAATTTCATTTTAAATTTTCTGTCATTCGTTTATAAATTACAGTCATTCTTTAAAAAAAAAAAAAAAAAAAAACCTACTGTCCAGTCTTGTGTAGCTCTGTGGATTACTGTTAAATTTTCATTTTATAGATGCCAATTATTGAATAATACCAACGGATGTTTGTTTTGGACCATCCATACAATGGTTTATTTCCAATCGATGGTTGTATCTCTTGAATTTTTGTCTTTCCCTAATCCGCCTGCAATGTCCAATTGCTTGTTTTAGAAACTAATTAAATTCATGGGAGAACATTGGCATCCTCATGTTTCTTAATCTTGTGATTGTTGAGTGTTTGAGAATTACTCCTTACCTCTGTATCTGTCTCGGTTGGTTAAATAGATTTTCCAGCTGGTCGACTAGAGCTCTTACCTGGACTCCTTAATTACTAGATGGGTTGAATTAATCGATTGTTGGTCGTGTTTACACTTCCAGATATCATACTATATGGGTTGAATTAAATGGTTGTTGGTCATGTTTACACTTCCAGATATCACATTCTCGGGTAGGGTTAATTTAATTTGTTTTCTTGAACTAGTTATCCTTCACGCATGCCATGTCATCTCATTGTTGGGAGTTTTTACACTTTTCCTGACATTTTAAAGTCTTGTCAAGTGAATTTATTAATGTTTGGGTGCTTTTAGAAACTGGTGAGTGCACAAATTATTCACTAAGTCGAATCTCCACTAACTGGTCCACGATTCTCTTTTCCCTGGGTATTATTATTCTTCACCCACGATCCATATGGTGGTTGTATGAGTTGTCCAGTGCTGCAGAGAACTGTTTCTTTCTCATTGGTTCGACTACCTTTAAATTTAAGCGTTTCATTATGTTTCTTGTTCATTGGGTTCACTATTTTCTAGTTTGAGCATTACACTATCTTGCTAGTAGATTATGTGATATAGTTGGGCAATTGGTTGACTTTCCTGGGTGCAACAACAAGCTCTTGCTCAACACCTTCCACAAAAAATGAAAATATATTAAATGGAAACCTAAAATGCAAATATAAATGCCTTGTTAATATAGTTTATGGAAGGTTTGTTGTTGTAGTTTTATTTGTTGTCAATAATAAATAAAATGTAACTCTTATTATTAATGCTCTTGGTAAAAGTTATTGTCAATGTCATTTGTTTAKGTAATGGKWATGCTTGTACAAGGWGAGAAATGMTATACCMGTRTTGATAAGATATGAATGCAAGATCYTGGTTATTCTCTTTACAATGTTAATTTGGTATGAAAAGAATGATATGGTCAGTTCATTGCAGGGCTAAATAAGTTKGTTTTATTTACAACATGAAAAATATAAGGTCCTTGAAGGGAGTACAATRATTTAATACGATTGGGTTGAGGGGAACATTGCAATTAATTATGTGAACTTATTTTTAGGGTTGGAATAAGGGTTTTAATTTCCTTACTAGCCTTATTAAGGGTGAATGTCTTGTAATGTAAAGGTTATTCCTGCAAACTTTTTATAACTTAAATTAATGGGGTGTTACCCTTTTATGGCAATGGTTTTGTAATGTTAGTGTAGGGATAACACATAAAATATAAGGGATGTTATTGTGCAAAATAAATGGTTGTAATGTAATATGTTTACCATGTCACGTCAGCGTCATTGTAATTTTAGTTGTTATTGATAAGCTTATGTGGTGTAGCGCCCTTGATTGAGTACATGGATTATTTTGAGTTAGTAAATGAGGGTTGTTGTTCATTTAGAATAATGTTGTACTTGGTTGATACACCTTCTATGCACTTGGTCTGTTTGTGTCTGGTGGGATGTAGACACCTCCTTGTGGCCTGAGTATGTAAGTCTGTGTGTGTGATTATTTCCGCGTAAAGAATCTAGTGCCATATCAAGAGTCTTGGGCCCTTTAAAGGTAGGGTTCCCACTCTTGCGACACACCTGACGAAGATTACTAGTCTATGCCTGAGCAGTTGGCTAGGAGCCTATCTAACCTTCTCTCTCTCCGGAGCAGAGGACTAAGATTAAACGCCCTACTTTCCTATGCAGAAATAGTAAAATCTACTGTTATGGATTCTTCCTTTTGTCTATGTCATTTAATTCTTGTAGTTACTTGTCGTGCGCCTTATGTCTTCTTGTTGTGTTCATCGTGGTTACGTCTTGTTAGTCGTCGGGTGGCGATGTAGAGTCAAGTGTGTTTGTTCCCTCTTTACACGCGCGCACACACCTTAAACAAAAAAAAAGAAATTGCACCTGCTATCAGAGGTGTTGTCGTAACGAGGAGGGTCGTTACAAAATTAATCTCTCTATATTGTATGAGCTCCTCTAAACATGTGTCAAGTGTAAACCTATGACGAAAGAAAGCATAATACTTCCTAAATAAATTTAAGGAAGTGTTTCATATTCTAGAGCAAGTTTATAACGACAGAAAGACAAATAATTATATATCTTGTGACCTTGAAATGTCCAATAATTGAAAATGAAAGAAATTTCAATTCTTAGGAATGGTGTTACCAACTATCTAGCATCAAATGTAAACTCAAAATAATTGAATAGATGATCAGTCATAGATATAAACTAAACCAAAATATAATGAACAACATAAAGGAAAACATGATATAAAATAGTATGTGAAAAACTAACTAAAGAGAATTCGACACAGATAACATTTCACATCAAAACATTACATGAGAAAATAATGAAAAAACACTGCAAAGTATACACAGGAAGAAATCCAAAGAGTAAACTTATTTTTCATATAGTTTCAACAAAATATGTTCATCATATGGTCCAGGAAGAACTTTTGGAATAATAGACTCTTAAAGATTGAAAAAATTAATATATAAATGATAGAAATTAACCATGTATTGATAAAACAGACTAAAGATAATTTAAATCAATGCATAATAAATTATTCAAAGAATATGAAGATATTATAATGAAAATAAAACCATTTTACTCACAGGACAAAATCCATTAAGCAACCTAGAATTCCCTATTCTTCTTTGAAAATACTTGTCCATTCTCCCAAAGATTCCAACCATCCATTACTCCATTTGAAAAGAAAAAAGTTTACAAAAGAAATAATATACAAAAGAGAAAGGATAAAAATCCTCCTCTTAATTTCTTGTATTCCATGGCTCTGAACTTTCTCATATATTTATAAATGAATGAACAGTATGGGTGTCACTAATAATTTCCACCACCTGAAATTTTCCTTGTAAAGAGACACAAATATCTCAAATAGTGCATTTGTTTGAGAAAATTCTCGCTTGTAAGCTAAATGGGTCCATTCTGGAGATGGATTTTCAACCGTTTCTTCAAATTCCTTATGGTTTGGCTGAAACAAGTTCGCATAATTGTTTGTATGTTCTTGAACGCATTTCCAAATCTTATATGTTGTTGTTCATAATTAATTGGATCAATTGTCTTGAACATATTTAAATAAAAAAATCAAGCCATGATTAGATCCATACCAAATAATTGATAATAAAAACCCGTGAAACAAAAAGAAACCTAAATTAATAACCTAAAAATTTTGAATAAAACAAAATCTAGAACAATAAAATAAAAAATGAATTTAAACTAACTAAGGTTATAAACAAACATTGTTTATATTTTCCTTTCAAAAATGATCTTAAAATTCTAGAAGTTTCAAGTTGATGGAGAGGAGAAAAATATTATTTTTGGGTTTTCACAAAATCAAACAAATGATAGATAATTCTATTTTTTATTATTTTATTTTTATTTTGAAATGAGATGCAAACTAACAAAATAATTTAATTAATTAAAACTACCAAATGATTTTGTGAAAATGATTGTTAATGAGCAAAAGACAAAAACATAATCATAATTTAAACGAAAGTAAAAGTTGATAAAAATTAAGGTTTTCGTTTAGATTAAGATTTCTATGTTCGTCTCTCCCTCATTCAAATTTTATCAAATGTGAAAAAATGTCATAGAAAATATGTTTCATAATAAAAACTCCCAAATCATGAAGCTCGTCCATCAACATTAAAACTCTATAGAAAGAAAAACGAAATGGCATTTAAATTTCATGAAATTCAAACCAAATAAAAGAAAAGAATATAAAATCAAACAAACCTCGAAACAAATAAAACCAATACCAATCCAATAAATTCAAAGGGAAACGAATGAAGAATCCATGTAAAATTTTGAGGGACCCTAGATTTTGATTAAAGAAAAAGAAGGGAGTTGTTGGGGCCCAACAAATGGCGACTTACTAGGTGAAGCATTTATCTCTGACATATTAAAATTTCATCGCAAGGAAGAAGAATAAGACTTGGATATAATTTTAAGTTTCTTTGAAACAAATCCACTTTAATATTACACAATGTTAAGACTAGCTCAGATTTATAGAAAAATATCATAAAAGAAGAAAATAATGATTTACAGAGGATAATAACCTGAAGTTGTATTTTAATCAAAGAGTCACAATGTTTATAAAAGGACTTCAATACCATTGATAGAGTCATTGTTTCCTGCAGACGTCCATAGCCTCGACAGGGATGTCATTTAACCCACTCAAATGCTTTAATCCCATCCAATAGTTGTATCCACATGATATATACTTCCATAAAAGTTAATTTAAAAGAACATACATGCTACCTCTCAACCCGAAATTTCTCCGCTGCCAGCAGGCCTATTCAGTACCCCGACGAAGTTGTCTTGGTATCATGTGTGCATTTACCTGTTGCCAGTGAGTCTGTTCAGTACCCCGACGGGTTTACACACACTTCCCACACTTAAGTGCTTCCAACCCTCTTATGCCACTTTTAAATAATAATATAATTATAGATTTATTGATGACAAAGAGAGCGGGGTGATACTGGAGGTTAATTGCAATACAGGTGAACAATTGATCATTTTGGGATCTACTAGCATCCCACTGTAAAATAAAGGAATAACTAAATCATATAAAATCTCATATGTGAGAAAGTTATTTTCTTAAGATAGTGATGCATAAGATGTTACTTGGACCAAGCATTATTATTAAAAATAAAATAGACTAAAAGAAAATAGAAAAATCCTTACTAATATGAGAGTAGTCCTACTCATGGCACCTTGGGTCAGGGTTGAATTGATAGTTCAAATTTACTTATCTCTTTACTTTCCATTTAAAATTTTCATGATGATATTGCGTTTTTTAAAAGAAATATTTAACAAAAAGAAGAGATAAAAATATTTAAAGTCGACTTCTCTGACAAAATTAATATTATGGTTCTCTTGGTGTGCCCACTTGTGTTCATAACTGCATTATTACAAAGAGAAACACCGAGAAATAAAACTATAGGAAACATACTCCTAAACCTACTCTAAACTACTAAATAGATCAAAACACTAAGTAAAATCATATTTCTAGTGCAGCCACAAGAGCATCTTCAATCCTGCAAGGCATAGAAAATTGAAAATTAGAATAAAAGAATGTAGTATTTGCAGATACAAAAGAAATATGTCATGCTTACCTCTTATATATTATTTTAAAAACAAAACAAGAACGACCTTACCATTTTTTTGAAACTTCTTGATGTATGAATCCTCCAAGCATTCTGCAATCTTGTCGTGATATGGGTCATAATGGCATGGAAGAGTGTAAGTAAGTTTGGAAAACTTGTCAATATTATGGGGACCTGACATAACCATCAGCCAAGGCCTAAGTGCCCCATCCTCTTGACAATTCTCCAAGTGTTCATCCATTTCTTCACATGGAGGATATAAAAAAATCATGTCATGCTTACTTCCTATATATTTAGGTAGAAACAAAGCAAGCACAACTTTATCTTTATTATGAAGATTTTTAAGATATGAATATTAAAGTCATTCTAAGATCTTGTCATAAAAAATAGGATGCAAATAGTGACTTCAATGAAATGGATATATCAATGGGGAACACATCATAAGAGAATTCATGACATCAATTAGATCATTGGTTTGAACATTTCCTTTGATGAGATTGATTGTTTCAAAATGTGAATCATGAACATTAAAATTCTAACTAATCAAAAAACGAATATGCAATGTAGAATATTTGATCTCCATAAGAATGGGTGCATTGTCTTTTTCAAAAATAAATCGTGTAAAATCATCTTTCAACATGTTTTTTTTCCATGCAAGTGATGAAAGTGAAAGAACATATCGAAAATATATGATTGTGACGGAAAAGAGTAAGATACCATGGGTAAAGTATCATGTCCACCAGAATCTAAGAAGAGATCAGGATATAAAGAGTAAAAGGAATCATAAATGAACACATGAAAAGAATCTCTTGAGCTATGATATTTAGCAATGGTATTCTCAAGACATTCTTCTTCACTTTCCTTAAAACTTTCACTCTGTTTTGGTGATAAATTCTCCGACATAATATGATCATCTAAATTTGTCTCCTGTATGATAGATAATTTAAGACTTTCATGAAAAACATATAATCTTTCATGTGGATAAGGTATGATTTGTGGATGAAGGTTTAAGGTTTATTCTTACAATTGAAGATCTATATCTCTAATAAGTTTCATTGGAATGTTAGAATGCTTAAGATCATTTTCATCACCTAAGTGTTCTTCAATAACTGAATTTAAGTACTGATTAGAGAAAGAGTTAGAATAATATGGACATTCACCTTGACCCAACATCAAATATTCTTCCACGATAGTCGAGGGCTGAGTATACAATGATTCAGAGGAAAAACCAATTTGATTGTCAGTAAGAACATTTTCAATAGGTTCTACCTCCCTTGATTGTTCAAAATTTTCGTATGGATTCCTCTCATCCTACGAACAAAATTTGTATTGCAATTGAGTGATAGGATTTGTAACCAATTCATCATTTGTGATTGAATATGACTGAATGAAAGGGACACAAGCATTACAGAGGATATTTAGTACAAATGACATGTCATCAAGATTAAATTTACAGAGAACATGATGGATTATGTTGAAAATCCTTCTGGAGATGAATTTCCATTGATTAGTAAAGTTTGAAATTCTTCACATAATTGATTGTAATCATAGTTTTCAAAAGCATCTAAAAATTCATCTACAAATTGAAACCAATCAATAATGTGATATGCTGGAAAAGACTCAAACCAATGTTTAATCTGATCCCTAAAAGTAAAAGTGAACAATCTGCATAAAACCTTTAAATCAAAAATATCATGTTTGATGCATTTACACCAAAATTTGTTAAGATGGTCCTTTGCAGATACATCCCCCCCACCATCAAAGGTGAGTTTGGACAAGCAAGAGACTGTCTCATTGGGAATATCAGGTAATGAGAATTGGAAAGCATGTTCCAACACAGTGATTTGGGGAGCCATGGGAAATTAAATACATTCAAAGGAAAGACTTGTGCAAGGCCAACTTGTCAGTCTGGGATGACTTCTAGTGAATTTCAAGATGACATGGAATAAAAAATTGTTAAATATGGAATTATGATAGGCTGAGGGGTGAAACATTTAATCATTAAATTTACCTCGGCCCTCCTTCTAGCACCATTTGTTGATGGGTGTAAGTGACACACCATCAACTGGAAGGTCAAATCCGGATCAAGGTTGTCTAAATAACCCAAGCCATTTGGAATGAAATGACCTGACTGGTTTAATGGCTCTGTTGGCCAACTAAAGTCCTAAAAATAATAGAAGAAATGAAACTAATCTATAAAGCTACGATACTAAGAATAAAATTTTAATTTACAGATGTTTAAATAGAAACATGGATATGTGTTTATGATTATGAACAATGTATATACAACTTGCAATATTTACTGGATATCTTGCAAAATAGATATTTTTGAAAGTGTTTATAGAAGAGATAAAGAAAGAACATACATTTTTTGTTTTTTATTTAATATTTAATATTTAAAAAAAAACTAAAGTATACTAATTAAATATTATTGAAATAAGAATAGATAAACAGTCAAAGCTAATTCCATTTGTTCTTATTTCATTGATAAATAATCTAACTAAAGAACAAGTAGACTAACCTTAAATTAATCAACCAAAATGAATTTATCCTCCTGTGCAATTCCAATTCATGGTTGTCCTGCTTATGAGGGAAACCTGTAACAGAACGACGTTGATATTCCCAGAACAAACTCAAAGGTGTTTTGGAACAAGAATATAAAAACAGACTAATAAATATACAAATTTGGTGATCTTATAATGGTGAACACTTATAATAGAGGAAACTCAATACAAAGCATTCATATAATACATCATTCAATATCCAGCATAAATCAACAATATTTAAATGAAATATTGATCACAAATGTAATATGGAGTAACAAATTATAGACAAAATTAAAGTGCTGAATAATATGAAATACCATATGATAATCAGACTAAAGTTGTATAAACATAGTAACATTTCATAAGATAGAGGCATAACATAATGGGTAAGCGCCACATTGGTCTAAATCCAAAGAGTAAACTGTTGTTTCATATAGTTTCAACAAAATATGTTCATCATATTGTCCAGGAAGAACTTTTGGGATAATAGACTCTTAAAGATTGAAAAATTTAATATATAAATGATAGCAATTAACCATGTATTGATAAAACACACTAAAGCTAATTTAAATCAATGCATAATCAATTATTCAAAGAATATGAAGATATTATAATGAAAATAAAACCATGTTACTCATAGGACAAAAGCCATTAAGCAACCTGGAATTTCATATTCTTCTTTGAAAATACTTGTCCATTCTCTCAAAGATTCCAACCATCTGTTACTCCATTTGAAAAGAAAAAAGTTTACAAAAGAAATAATATACAAAAGAGAAAGGATAAAAATATTTCTCTCAATTTCTTGGATTCCATGTCTTTGAACTTTCTTATATATTTATACAATGAATGAATAGTGTGGGTGTCACTAATAATTTATGCCACCTGAAATTTTCCTCGTAAAGAGACACAAATTGTTGGAAACACCTACCACACTTAGAAGGGGGGTGAATGAGTGTGGGGCTCTTTTTCTCAAAACTTCCCTCTTGCACAAAAACTCATCAATTAGCATTCAACATTTATTCACTACCCATTGCTGTCATTTATAACCAGTTAGATGTAGGCACATATCAACAACATATATCAACAATATATCATCAACAATTCATCATCACAATGGACACAAAGAACACAAGATGTATGTACAATTTTCTTTTTATTACGGACTACAATCCTTGGGGTTTATCAGCAACAAATGAATAGAGTACAACTCTAAAAGAGCACCAACTCTATATGCAAGACTCGGCTTACATTCTCAGCACCAACTGAGATGAGAAAAAAATCCTCAATAGATATCAATCTGTCAACAGGTACGCAACCTGTCAATAGTGTAGCCCGCATGTGTACACTCCCTGACTCACTAAAACCCGCGTGTGAATGCGGCCAGTGTATGATGTAACAAGTGTATGCTCCTGAGCAACTAGGTTTTTGCTTTGATTCACATGCTCAGATCCTCTGCAACCTACAATCACTTTCTCTTCTGTCTTCCACTGTCCAAACTAACCCACATCCAGTCACAACACATCCAAGCTCTCCAATAGCTTGTTAATGCTCCACAATAAATCAATATGAATTCTATCTCAATCATGTATAAATAACTAGTATACCATA